>SZWC01004310.1:81554-121279 GCA_023375785.1 Penium margaritaceum
TGCTTCCCCTCCAAACAGCCGATGCACAACTGCTGCTCAAAGTTAGATATGGTTGGCAGGTCACGCACCATCTGCTTTGCTTGAAGCTGCTGCAAGGCGCGCATGCCAATGTGCCCGTAGCGCGCATGCCAGATCTCGCCATCTGTCGCCTGCACCACTGCTGCAAGACTCTGTTCACGCGGGATCTTGGTCGCCCCCAGCAGGCGGTACATGTCGCCCTCCTTCACCGACTTGGCCAACTCCTCTCCTGTTTCCTTGTTGAGGATGTAGCCATAGTCATCATCGAAGACAACGCGCAGTCCTGTGTTTGTGAGAGAGGACACTGAGAGAAGGTTGAACGCAGCATCAGGCACATACAGCACGCCATGGAAAACTGCCACTTCAATGCCACGCGGGGTCTCCAACCACATCTCCACAATCCCAATCCCCTATACATACACCACCCGATCATCACCTAAAGCAATCGGCCGAGGAGGAATGGAGAGCAGCTGTGTGAACCACTCCTTGTGGTGCGTCAGACTCTTGGTACACCCCGAGTCCTTGTACCACGCCAGATCCGCCTTTTCCTTCTGCGACATGTCAGACTTCGCCATGAAGAGGCGGTCGCGCACCTCCTTGGCGACGTTCATGTTGCCAAAATGGCNAACTTGAAGCACTCTTTCTTGTAGTGCCCCTCTTTCTGGCAATAGTGGCACTTGCCCTTCTTCTTGCCTCTCTGCTGCCCGGACTACTGCTGCTGCTGGTTGCGTGAGCCCATGGCCATGAAAGCTGCTTCACTGCTGCTGCTGCCGCCATTGCGCTTTGCTGCATTGCGACGCAGTTCCACATGCACCAAGTGCATGCAGATGAAGTCGAGGTCGAGAGTCGGCTGGCACTCCAACGTCTCTCGCACAGTGTCGTAGCTGGTTGGGAGTCCCCTCAGCAAGAGGAGAATGAAGCGCGTCTCTTCCACAGGATTGCCAGCCGCTCTCAGTTGCTTTGCCAGCTCCTTTGCCCTGTCCAGATACGCCTCCATCCCTTCACCACCCTGCATTTTCAGCGCCATCATCTTTTCCTCCAAAAGCATGAGGAATGCAGGATCCTTGCTCTCATACTTCTTGCACAACGTGTCCCACCCCTCCTTTGCAGTAGCCTTGTCACTCACGTACTGAAGATGCGGGCTGGAGATGGTGTTAACAAGCAACCTGTAGGCCTGCCTGTCCTTCTTCTTCCACTCCTCGTACGTCGCTGGTACAGCTGCATAAGAACTTGCATCAGCTGCACCCTTTTGCGGCGTCTTCCCCGCCACCACCTGCGCTGCGGTGATGCCTTTTGCCTGTGGATCTGGAGTCGGCTCGTCGCCGCTCACCACCTCCCACAAGCCCCTCTCCTCCAAAAGGAGGCGGGTACGGATCTTCCAAAACGTGAAGTTGGCGCGTCCCTCCAGCCTCTCCAAAGGCTAGGCTGCTGTTACAACGCCAGCTGCTGCCATTTTGAGCCTTGGTGATGCTCAGCGCTGCCCTTGGATGGAGGCGCTACCCCTGCTTCTGCTGCTGCTTCTGCCAGAAATCTGTCTGACAGAAAATGGACTGTAGATGCCAGCAGACTGGGAATTTTGAAAAACTGAGCCCACCACTGGAAAATTCAGCTCAAAACCTTTCAGATCGACCCATAAAACAGGGTCATCAACAGGAGATTTTGAAAGATATGCCCTCTTGAAAACAGGGTATGCTTCTGCTCCTACTCCAACTCAGACCAGCCAGTTTGTAAACGGCGTTTCTCCCAAACGAATCAATGGAATGCAAATATTTTTGCACCAATGGAAAGCTTAGGAAAAATACTACAATTCGCATGTGCCAATTTTTAAATTTGACAAAGAAATGCGAGAGTTATGGTCATCACAAGGCGACAGTCTTACTCATAGAGAAGAGTGTAACCCTGGCTGACCTCGTTTTGAGCATAACTCTCAATCCGACCGTTGGATCTTTGCGATCTTGGGCTCGTTGGAAAGCTTGTCTCTTGAACTTGAAGATCCAGTGGTCGATCGTCAAATCTGGTGAATGTTTAACCCCAACCCGTCACTCTCAAAGTGACGGCCTGTGCTGGCTGGAAGTGGCAGAACTTGGCTCTGATACCAAATGTTGGAACTTGAGGAGAGAGGGAGCCTTGGAGCAGCGAGCATGTGTGATTGGAAGGGCATCACTTGTGCTGAAGAATGGTTGTTCAATCACTCAAAATGGTGGAGTACATATAGAGCTAGAGCTTGGGCAAGTCAGCCCTCTCACAAGCCACACCACTTAGCCATGGAGGCTAAGGCTCACCCACTAGAGTCCATAATCTCACACAAGGGAGGAAATCAGCCTAGCAATCAGGCTGACCACTCACACACGACCTAGAGAGCTAGAGAATGCTCTCATGGCACACTCCTAGTGGTCACATAACCCACAAACCCATGGAGAATTGCCATGTGTCCATGGCTAGCACACAAGGATCTCACCTCACCCAAAAAGTAAGGAGAGGTACCTTTATCCTAGTCAGCACACTCTGACAAGGCAATCCTAAGACCAAGGACCTTTTTGGATATTTCTCCCATCAGGTCTTGACCCTGGACCTCTTGCCTTTTTCTTTTCTCAGGCTAAGGCATGGAGCCATCACCCATGCCCACCCAGACATCGACGGTCCATGACCCCCGAAACTTCGAAAATTCATATCTCCCAATCCGACCGTTGGATCGGCCTCAAACTTGGACCGTAGACATTTTGGCACCTGATCTTTTCAATGGTGAAGTCGGATTGGCGATTGGAGCAGGCATCTGGTACTTTCCTGGAACTTGCTCCTGTGGACCTGAAACTGAGCCAGATGGCTCCTTTCCCAACAAGGTGCCCTTCATCCTTTGTCGCGAGGTGAGCGGCGTTGGTCCTCACCGCATCGGCAAGAACCTTGGTACGGAGAAGGTACAGGTCCTCCTCCCTCTTGCCACGTGCAATCACCTCGCCATCTCCCTCCTTCCGGATGATGGCCTCTTTCTTGTTGAAGAGCACCTCGAGCTTCTTGTCGGTAAGGCGGCTCACCGAGAGCAGGTTTGCCCCAAAGTTGGGCATGTGGAGCACGTCGTAGATGGTGCAGGGAATGACTTTCCCGTTCATCACCGACTCAATCCGAACATTGCCTTCGCCCGCGGCCAACTCTGTTTTGCCGTTGGCCACTGTCATGCGCCGCTCGGTGGCGCCGTAGGTGACGAATGCCGCCCGGTTGCATTGTGTGTGGTGGCCTGATCCGGAGTCAATCACCGTGACTTCCGGATCTGTCAAGTCGGTAGATTCCCTGGCCATCATGGCTTGGACGTCCTTCTTCCCGCCCTTCCCGGGCTGGTCTGACTTCTTGTTGGGGCAATCACGTGCGTAGTGGCCCTGTTTGCCACAATTGTAGCACTCCCCCTTGTTGTCACCTTTCTTGGAGCCCTGCTTGGCACCCTTCCCCTTCTTGCCTCCCCCTCCACCTTGAGGACGGACGGCATAGGCGGAAGTCGATGTTGTCCCGCTTCCTCTCCCACCACGCCACATCCATTCGTTGCGGACGTACTCAGCCACCTTTGGGTACTTCAGCTCATCGGCGGACCAGCCGCCTACGACGGTGATCATGGGACTCCAACTGTCCGGCAAGGCCAGGAGGAGGATCATGGCTTGCAGCTGAGGGTCGACCTTCCATCCGGTGGCTACGCACTCGCCAGTGAGGGACTCGATCTGCTGCAGGATCTCCATGATGTCGTCGCCTTCGTTGGCTCGGAGGGTGACGAGCCTCTTGAAGACGAAGAGCTGGTTAGCAAGGTTGGTGGACTAGTAGATGGTGCAGAGTTTTTTCCAGGCCTCTGCGACCTCCGTGCATCCTTGAATCAGTGCGCGCTGCGGTGGTGCTAGCGCTAATACCAACAATGCAAGCGCCTTCTTGTTGCACTTCTTGTACTTGTCCACTTCCTCCGGCGTCGCGGTATCCGGAGGCGCGGTCTCTCCACCGTTGACAAGCTCAAGCAGACCCTTGTCATCGAGGTAGACCTCAAACTGCCATCTCCACAAGGGGAAGCCGTTTCCATCAAACTTGGAGACGGCGCCGATGCTCTCTAGCTCGGTCGTTGCCATGGCGCGCGGCGGTAGCGTGAAGCTTGAAGAGCTAGGGTCCGTGTAGGCACGTGGGCCCATAACCCTTTGTTGGCTCTAGTGGGTGTGGAGGCACCCTCAAGGATGCCTAGCTCTCAGTGATGCACGCTACCAAAGTTTGGGCAGCCAATGGACACCTTTGGTGAAGAGTGTGGAGCACAAGGATCACGGATAGGAGTGGGCAGAACTCGTTGCATTCAGTAGATCTGAATCGAAACACATTTTTGTTACTTACCATAGTGAGATTACATCAGATCCTTATAGCCTTTGATCTAAGCTTTCCAAAGCATCCAAGCACGCCCAAAACGGAGCAGTAGAGCCCCTGCTAGGGTCGTCGAAGTAACCCTTGGTGGAGCCGCCCACCTGGCCTTGCACTCTAGGCAACGGGAGGCGCTTCGACGATGACCCGTCGAAGCACCTTTCCTCGCCCAGAAGTCAAGGAGAAGTCCATCCTGGTCAAGGAGGTCCTTATGGTCACCTCGTTCATGCCCCTGGTGCATTTGGAGGCCATTAGGAATGAACTCGGATCCCTGGTGGTGGAATATCCCGCCACCTATGGCGGGTACCAGATTCCATCCACCCAACATCCGTTTTTCGGGCTAGGCTAACTTTCTGAATACTCACTCAAATCGAGCGATTCAAAGCTCGATCTTGCATGGAAAAATCCAAGGAATCCAAATCTAAAGTCAGATCAGGGGTTCGGCCACTTATCAGTGGTCGAACCAGGGAGTACGGTCAACGGCACTCATGGCAAGGGGCACACCATGTCAACAAGAACTTCCAGAGTTAGTCTGTGGAGCGAGAGGTCACTGGGTCAAACCCCAGTCCTGTGACAAATTTTCTTTGTGACCAAAAGAGAGACAGCAAGATTGTAGGAGACATCTTAGTGTTGGGAAAAGAGCCATCGGACTCAGGTTTAGGTCCACAAGAGCATGTTCCTAGAAACTACCAGATGCCTACTTCGATTGTCAATCCGACTTCTCCATTCAAAAGATCAGGTTGCAAAATACATACGGTCTAAGTTTCAGGCCGGTCCAGCAGTCCAATTTAGAGACATGATTTTGAAAAGTTTCTTCGGTCATCGACCGCCGATATCTGATGACCATGGGCGATGGATCCATGCCTTAGCCTGAGAAAAGAAAAAGGCAAGAGGTCTAGGATCAAGACATGATGGGACAAATATCCAAAAGGACCCTAGATTCTTTGATTGCCTTGTCAGAGTGTGCTGCATAGGAAAACAGTACCTCTCTTTTCTTTTTCTGTAACGTGAGATCCTTGTGTGCTAGCCATGGACACATGGCGATTCTCCATGGGATTGTGGATTACATGACCACTAGGAGTGTACCATGAGAGTATTTTCTAGCTCAGTACGTCTGGTGTGAGTGGTCAGCCTCATTCCTAGACTGATTTCCTCTCTTGTGTGAGATTATGGACTCTACTATGTGAGCCTTAGCGTCCATGGCTAAGTGGTGGGCTTGTGAGAGGGCTGACTTGCCCAAGCTCTAGCTTGTTATGTACTCCATCATTTTGAGTGACCAGCAACCATTTTTCTGCACAAGTGAGGCCCTTCCAGTTCCAGATGTTTGCTGCTCCAAGCCTCCCTCTCTCCTCTAGTTCCAACATAGAGCACGTAGGGGCCATCAATTCTTGGTACCTGTGTGACAAGACTCTCCTTGGGATAAGAGATCTTGATGTCTTTGTTCTTGACAATCATGGCCTCATCCTCTATGAAGAGGACTGTCATGTCCTAGTGCGTGATTTTGCATACTGACAAGAGGTTTGCCGCAAGAGACGACATATGGACAACATTCTCGAGCTTCAAGTCTTTTTCAGCACTGTTCATATTGATGCTGATGAGCTTATCTCCCTTGCCTTACGCATAGACAAGGCTGACGTATGTACACTTGAAGCGACATTCAGTGTCCCTAATGGTGATGAATCCATCCTTCTCCTTTGAAGATTTGTTGTTTATGCTAGAGTGGAGCAACTTAACTGTGGACTCCACACTTGAATGGAGCCGCTCCTTTGGTTGCTGGCATGCTCTCAGCCACCATGTTGGCCAACTCCTTACTCTTTCCTTTCCCTTCGTTTCTACCGCCATGATCTTAGTCTTCCATTTTGGGAGCCGTGCACTCCTGTGCCAAAAACCCAAGCTTGCCACAGTTATGGCTCTTCCTAGGACGCTTTGAATCCTTTTCTCACCAGCATTGCCTTTTCCTCCACCGCCATTGTTTTCGCTACTGCGGACAAGTTAGCCTTACTACCACTGCCACAACTTCCATACTATGTAGCA
The DNA here is from genome assembly GCA_023375785.1 of Penium margaritaceum. Taxonomy (NCBI): domain Eukaryota; kingdom Viridiplantae; phylum Streptophyta; class Zygnematophyceae; order Desmidiales; family Peniaceae; genus Penium; species Penium margaritaceum. The sequence continues at coordinate 87,981 of SZWC01004310.1, forward strand.
TAGGCTAAAATGATAACCATACTGCCGTTGCGATGCATGGCCTCGTTGTGCACGTACTCAAAGACTGCCTGAAACATCAAATCCTTCTCCTTCCATCCGCCAAAGACAATAATCAGAGGACCCCATCTTAGTGGTAGCGAAATATGGAGCATCATGGCCTGTACGTTGGTGTCGATTTCCCAATTCATTTGGGTCACTTGCTATAGCAGTCATTTAAACTGCAATAGAAAATCCAGAATCAACTTTTCCTTGCTCTCCTTGATCAAAATCAGCTTTCGAAGGATGAAAAGGCGATTTGCGAGAGCCATTGATTGTGTCAACCTACCTATGGCAACGGTTTAGGAAGCAGGTTGCAACACAATTTTTCCCGCCGACCGCTCTTGGTGTTACAACCAAGAGGTGATATAACCCTCAAAGCCAAGGTTCCACATTGAGCAGTTCATTTAAATGACTTCCTTGCACTGTGTCCTAAGCACCTGGTCACTTTCGCTTGAGGCCCTAACTCTTAGGACTTGGACCAACCAATTCTTCTTTAGTGTTAGCCTCTGGTGGACAATACAGTTAGGAGTCTCTAACGTAAGAACTGTACTCAATGACAGGCAACAGACAAGTTCTCATATTCGTAGAGCAAGCCTCTAGCCTTTGCGCATTGTGGCAATTTGGATGAGCCACTTTGGGGGCAATCTCAAATGCATTATCCTCCCTGTCTACATGGTGCTCCCTTTGACCGCCAAGTGGCACCACCGACTAGGAAGGACCTTGGAATGTTCTAAGATGTCTCTTAGAACCTTCTTGTCCCCTTTTTATCACAAAGACAATTACTCTCTCGGCTAGGATCTAAGCAAGTGACCTCTCCCTCTAGAGACTAACTTTGGAACATGTAGGCCACAAGGAGTTGTCCTAGGTAGTGTTTGCTAACCATACTATCCAGTTTAAACCAAGGGGACTTGCTCCAAAAGAGTAGTGCATGCCTTGTCTATATGGACCAGACTGAGGGGACATAGTTCAAGGGAGTAGTGCATGCCTAGTCCGTCCTGTGCCTGTCCAAATGTCAACGATGCACAAAGAGCATATCAGGTCACCTGATTTGAATACACGTGCAACTTTTCATAAGCCTTTGATGCATGTGTGAAACCTTGGAGGTGGACATATTGTGACTAATGCATTGATGTCACAAGAATCACAACCGTACGTGTTGGAAGTGGAGGAGAGAGGGAGTCTAAGAGCACCAAACATATCGGGTTGGAAGGGCATCACTTGTGCTGAAGAATGGTTATTAAATCACTCAAAATGATGGAGTACATACAGAGCTAGAGCTTGGGGAAGTCAGCCCTCTCACAAGCCATACCACTTAGCCATGGAGGCTAAGACTCACACACTAGAGTCCATAATCTCACACAAGACAGGAAATCAGGCTAGCGATCAGGCTCACCACTCACACACAACCTAGAGAGCTAGAAAATGCTCTCATGGCACACTCTTAGTGGTCACATAACCCAGAATCCCATGGAGAACTACCATGTGTCCATGGCTAGCAGACAAGGATCTCACCTCACCTAAGAAGTAACGAAAGGTACCTTTTTCCTAGTCAGTACACTCTAACAAGGCAACCTAAGAATCTAGGACATTTTCGGATATTTCTCCTATCAGGTCTTGATCCTGGACCTCTTGCCTTTTTCTTTTCTCAGGCTAAGGCATGGAGCCATCGCCCATGATCACCGAGATCTCGGTAATCGATGACCGAGGAAACTTTGAAAATTGATATCTCCTTATCCGACAGCTGGATCGGCCTCAAACTTGAAGCGTCAACGTTCGACCACCTGATCTTTCAAATGGTGAAGTCATATTGAGGATCATAGCAGGCATGTGGTAGTTTCCTAGAACTTGCTCTTATGGACTTGAAACTGAGCCGGATGGCTCCTTTCCGAACATCCATATCATTGCGACACTCTATGCTTCATATCATGCATCTGTATTTGATGGTTCAATTTCTTCTTGAAGAAGCATTTTCAAGTAGCCACGCATCCTCATGACAATTTCAAATTGTCATTTCTATACGAGAAAACCTTTCTTTGTCAACTTTAACGTCCCTCCGTTGACCTGCTGAAGAGTGAGCATTGCGAGTCGCGTGACGTTACTTCTTTGCTTCTTTACTTCTTTGCTTTGTTGTGGCACATATAGGCTGATGTAGGCTCTTGTCTGTACTGGTTTAGAAGGTGCAGATGCGTTGCTTACCCCTTTGTTCATCGTTGTTCATCACCTACAAACAGAGAAGAATGCACACTAGTGAATCCAAGGTTGTGCCTCCAATGTCAGAGTTTATCCTGGTTAGGCTCCAGGGGTCGTATCTTCAAGGACAGTACTTATCCTTGACCCTTATTTGCTAAGTGCCATTGCCCATCGTTTGAGCTGATGGAGCAAATGGAGCACATGGAGTAGATAATGGAGATGGAGCTGAAATAGCTGATGCGTGCTAAAAGGCAGAGAGGACGGGACAGTATGCTAAAGCATGCCTTACAATTAGTCTGCAAGGGCCCATTACCCTTTGTCAACTTACCCGAGGCGACAGTCTAGAAAATGCATTTGGACACAATGGTTATCGCCGACCGCTCTTGGTATTGCAACCCAGAGGTGATATCATCCTGAGAGCCAATGTTCCATACTATGAAGTTCATAGGAATCAGTTCCATGTACTATGTTAGCACCTGCTTACTTTTACGCGAGGAGCGAACTCCCGGGTCTTAGACGAACCAATGTGTGTTTAGTATTTGCGTCTCGTGGACAACTCTAGTAGGAGTCTTAAAGGTAAGAACTGTACCTAATGACAGGCAACTAGTAGGTTCTTATAGTCCTAGAGCCAGTCTCTAGCCTAGGTGTGTAGTGGCTTCTTCGATGAGCCACTTTTGGGGCAATTTGGATTGCATCATCTTCTTTGCGTACATGGCACTCCTTGTGACTGCCAAGTGGTGTCAGTCACCAGGAAGGATCTTGGAATGTTCTACGATGTTTTTTGAAACCTTCCCGCCCCTGTTTTCGTCACAAAGAAGGTTAGTCACTGGTCTAGGATTTGACCCAATGACATGTCTCTTTAGAGACTAACTATGGAACATCTAAGCCACAAGGAGTTTTCCAAGGAGGTAAAAAAACATGCTTCGTATCATTCTGAGGATAGTCTACTTCATCTGCTCAGCACCGCCATTACTCTGGGGGTTGTAAGGTGTGGTGGTCTGGTGGTAAATATCATGTTGGCTCAACCAGTATTTGCACGCCTTGCACTTGTTGACATGATGTGCCCCTTGCCATGAATTCCGTTGATTGTTCTCCCTGGTTCGACCATTGAGGAGTATTCAAACACCTGATCTGACTTTGTATTTGAATTTGTTGGATTTTTCTATGCAGGATCAAGCTTTGAATCGCTCAATTTGAGTGAGTATAAAGAAAGATAGCCAAGCCCAAAAATCAGGTGTTAGGCATGTGGAATTTGGTACCCCCCATAGGCGGCAGGATAATTCACCGCCAGTGATCCATGCTTGTCTCCAATGGGCTCCAAAGGCACATGGGCGATGAAGGAATGAATGCGGATGGTCTTTTGCACCAGGGCAAGCCCCTCCGTACATTGGAATGAAAGGGAGGGCACTGCGACAGGCAACCGTCAAATCGCCTCCCGTCACTCCCATTCGTGGGCATGGTGGGCGGCTCGGCTCTATCAAGAGTTACTTTATCGACCGTAACAAGGCTCTACCACTCCAATTTTGGCGTGCTTGGATGCGTTGGAAAGCTTATATGACAGGCTATAAGAATCTGATGTAAGCTCACTATCCTCAGAAAAAAACGTGTTTCAATTCACATCTACTAAATGCGATGAGTTCTACCTACTCACATCCGTGATCCTTGTACTCCACACTTTTCACCATTGGTGTCCATTGGCTTCCCAAACACTAGTAGCGTGCTTCAGAGAGAGCTTGGCATCTTGGAGGGTGCCTCTACACCCACTAGAGCCAACAAAGGGTTATGGACCCACATGCCTAGAAGGACCCTAGCTCATCATCTTCACGCTACTGATGCGCGCCATGGGAACGACCAAGCAAGATAGTAACGGCGCCGTCTCCAAGTTTGATGGGAACGGCTTCCCTTTGTGCAGGTGGCAGTTTGAGGTCTTCCTTGATGACAAAAGCCTACTTGAGCTGGTCAATGATGAAGAGACCGCGCCTCCGGATACCGCGATGCCGGAGGATATGGACAAGTACAAGAAGCGCAGTAAGAAGGTGCTTGAATTGTTGGTATTAATGCTTGCTTCGCCACAGCGCGTACGCATTCAAGGATGCACGGAGGCCACAAAGACCTGGAAGAAGGTCTGTACCATGGACCAGTCCACCAACCTCGCTAACAAGCTCTTCATCTTCAAGAGGCTCTTCGCTCTCCGAGCTAACGAAGGCGACGACATCATGGAGATCCTGGCGCAGATTGAGTCCCTCACTGCCGAGTACATAGCCACCAGTTGGAAGGTTGACCCTCAGCTGCAAGCCATAATCCTCCTTCTAGCCTTGCCGGAAAGTTGGAGTCCCATGATCACTGTCATAGGCGGCTGGTCCACCGATGAGCTCAAGTACCCAAAGGTGGCTGAGTAAGTCCGCAATGAATAGATGCGGTGTGGTGGTGGGAGAGAGAGTGGGGCAACATCAAGTTCTGCCTATGCTGTATGCCCTCAAAGTAGAGGGGGAGGGAAGAAGGGGAAGGATGCTAACCAGGGCACCAAGAGAGGTGACAAGGGGGAGTGCTACAATTTTGGTAAACAGGGCCACTACGCACGTGATTGCTCCAACAAGAAGTCGGACCAGCCCCGGAAGGGCGGGAAGAAGGACACCCAAAACATGATGACCAATGAGTTTACTGACTTGAAAGATTTGCAAGTCACTCTGATTGACTCCGGATCAGGCCGTCACACACAATGCAACCAAGCGGCATTTGGCCCATATGCCACCGCCAAACAACACATGATAGTGGCCAACGGAAAAACATAGTTGGGTGTGGGTGAAGGGAGTGTTCGCATTAAGTCAACAGTAAACGGGAAAATCATTCCGTCTACCACCTAGGACATGGTCCACATGCCCAACTTCAAGAAAATCCTGCAGTCATTGAGCCGCCTTACGGACAAGGGACTTGAGGTACTCTTCAACAAGAAGGTTATCATCCGAAAAGAGGGGGATGACGAGGTCATTGCAGGTGGGAAGAGGGAGGACTTGTACCTTCTTGGTATCAATGTTCTTGCCGATGCAGTGAGGACTGACGCCGTTAACCTCATGATCAAGGATGAAGGAAATCTAGACCTATGGAACTGCTGTCTATGTCATATCGCTTCCCCAACTATGAGGGACATGGTGAAGAAGGAAGTGGTTATTGGAACTGGAGGAGAGAGGAAGTCTTGGAGCAGCAAGTATATGGGACTGGAAGGGCATCACTTCTCCTAAAGAATAGCTATTAATCACTCAAAATGATGGAGTACGTATAGAGTTAGATCTTGGGAAAGTCAGCCCTCTCACAAGCCACACCATCTATCCATGGAGGCTAAGGCTCACACACTAGAGTCCATAATCTCAGACAAGAGAGGAAATCAGCCTAGCAATCAGGCTTGCCACTAACACAAGCCCTAGAGAGCTAAAAAATGCTTTCATGGCACACTCCTAGTGGTCACATATCCCACGATGCCATGAAGAATCGCCATATGTCCATGGCTAGCACACAAGGATCTCACCTCACCTTAAAGGTAAGGACGGATACGTTTTTCCTAGTCAGCACACTCTAACAAGGCAATCCAAGAATCTAGGACCGTTTTCAAATATCTCCCATCAGGTCTTGACCTTGGACCTCTTGCCTTTTGCTTTTCTCAGGCTCAGGCATGGAGCCATCGCCCATGGTCACCCAGATATCGGCGATTGATGACCCCAGAAACTTTGAAAATTCATATCTCCCAAACCAATCATTGGATTGGCCTGAAACTTGAAGCGCATAGATTTTGTCACCTGATCTTTCCAATGCAGAACTTGGATCAACAATCGAAGCAGGCATCTGGTAGTTTCCTGGAACTTGCTCCTGTAGACTTGAAACTCAGACGGATGGCTCCTTTCCCAATAATCTCCCACTTTGCTGAAGTCAGAGTGGGGTGAGTCCACATGCTTTCATGCAAAACTGCTGCTTGTCACGGGTCACTGTCTTGATACAGAAATAAATAACCTACTTGCTGGTTTGAGTAAACTCCAGCTTGATAGCACCCTCCTGTATTATGTTCCTAATGAAGTGATATGCGATGTCAATGTGCTTCGTGCGTACATGGTGCTCAGGATTCTTGGCGAGTGCGATTCGGCTCAGGTTGTCGACGCGTATAAAAACTGGAATTGTTGCAGTCCCACTCATCTTCGCCATGAGATATTGAAGCCAAACTGCTTCCTTGTCTCCAAAGCTGAGAGAGTCGTCCTCACCTTCCGTCCTTGAGGTGGCCATGACCACCTGCCGCTTGCTGCCGGCTCAGCTGTAGCGAGAGAGAACGTGATTTGTGGTAACGTGTGATCTAGACATTGAGGAAGTATGACGCCTCCCCGAGATCAGACATCTAGAAAAGCTCTTCCATGGCCTTCTTTAACTCTTACAGAGCAGACATACTGTTGGAAAAGAGGAGCATGTCATCCATATACACAATGATGATGAGCACCTCATGACCATGTTGTGAGCGACAGACGTAGTCACACTCCCTGTACTCAAATCCCCTGCATTGCAGCACCGCATCCAATTTTTTGTTCCAAGCACGCGACGCTTGCTTGAGGCTACAGAGCGACCTTTACAGCTTGCAAGCTAGGTGCTCTTGGCCATCCATGACGAATCCCTCCGGCTGTTCCATGTAAATTTCCTTTTCCATGTCACCGTTCAAGGATGCCGTCTTAACATCCATTTGGTGAATCTCGATGTCCTCTTTTGCTGCATTCGAAACGAGTGCGTGCTTAGAGGCAAACATTGCAACAGGAGCAAAGGTTTCCGTGAAGTCGATGCCTTCTTGCTGGGAGTAGCCCTTGGCGACCAGCCTCACCTTGTACTTTTCGAGGTTGCCATCTCTGCCCCTCTTCTTCTTCAATATTCACTTGCACTTGATTACGTTGCATCTAGGTAGACGTTCAGCCAGGTTCCACATACTGTTCTAGAGCTGTGATTGAATCTCCTACTACACAAGTTGCACCTGATCTGCTTCATGTGGTGCAGCCATGGCCTCCTTGTACGACGTTGGCTCATCAGAGTGTACTGCAACTGCAACGTTCATCTAGTCTGGTTTTTGGAGCATCTACAAATGCCCGCGCTCACAAGACTTGTAGCCGACCCTAAGAGGGTACCTCCGACCTGGTGTTGGAACGTTAGCAGGTGGCTTACGTGGTCTTGTTGGTACAACTGCTCTTGCTGATGGTGGTGCATCTTCTTCCTCTAATTGTGCCGATGAGGCTATTGTATTTGCTGCATCAGACATGGGAGAATAAAGTGGTTCTCCTAGAGTCATAGTAGAGGAAGGTTGAGGAGAGGCGGGGTCAGGGAGAATATCTTCTCCCACTGCTTCATCAGCTTCTGGTTCTGGTGCCTCTTTACTCATGATGTTGGTGCCAATGACATGACATTTCTTGAAAACAACATCCCCGGAGATAATGACGTGGCCAGTATGAGATGATACGCCGTGCTTGCCACGTCATAGCCGATCATGAGCATCTGTGCACTCTTTGCATCCCATTTTTGCCGCTTCTCCTTGGACAGATGCCTGTGTACCAAGTTGCCAAATACGCAAAGATGATCCACAATTGACTTTTTGCCTCGAACGGTGTCATCTTCTCCAGGGTCTTGGTTGGACTATGGTTCTTCATGTACACCGTAGTGCTCACAACTTCGGCCCAAAGGTCGTAGGTGAGCTGTGCTGCGTGCAGCATGGAGCACGCCGACTCAACAACGGTGCGGTTGGTGGATTCTGCTATGCCGTTCAACTACGGCGAGTATGGTACAATGTGTTGTGCTTTGATGCCTGCTTCTACAAGGTAATCTTCAAACTCCTTGCTTAGGGAATCTCAAGCGCAGTCGCAGCACAGCGCCTTAATTCTCTTGCTAGTCCGGTTCTCCACCATGGCCTTCAACTTCTTGAACCTGTCAAAGCACTAATCCTTGGAGGAAAGGAAGTGCAGAGTAGCGTAATGGCTAAACTCATCAATGAAGGTGAAAAAAAACCTAGAGCCTTCAAAGCTCTGGGTCTGTATCGGGTCACACAAATCTCTGTTGACCAGCTTAAGCACCTCCTCGCGCTCCCATGATCTAGAGAATACCTTGTGATGCTGCTTCCCCTCCAAAGAGTCGATGCACAACTAGTACTCAAAGTTAGAGATGGTTGGTAAGTCACGCACCATCTGCTTTGTTTGAAGTTGCTGCAAGGCGCGCATGCCGATGTGGCCGTAGCGTACATGCCAAATTTTTCAATCTGTGGCCTGTTCCACTGCTGCAAGACTCTACTCGTGCGGGATCTTAGTCGCCCCTTACAAGCGGTATATATCGCCTTCCTTCATTGACGTGGCCAACTCCTCTCTGGTTTCCTTGTCTAGGATGTAGCCATAGATGTTGTCAAAGATGACTCGCAGTCCTGTATTGGTGAAAGAGGACATTGAGAGAAGGTTTAATGTAGCATCAAGTACATACAGAACACCATGGAACACTCGCACTCCAATGCCATGCGGGGTCTCCAACCACATCTCCAAACTCCCAATCCCCTTAGCATATACCAGGCGATCATCACCCAAAGGAATCGGTCGGGGAGGAATGGAGAGCAGCTTTGTAAACCACTCCTTATGGTCTGTCAGCCTCTAGGTACACTGTGAGTCTTTGTACCATGCCAGATATGCCATTTCCTTTTCCGACATGTTAGACTTCACCATGAAGAGGCTGTCGCGCACCTCCTTGGCCACATTCATGTTGCAAAAATGGCGCACGCCGGTCTGGTTTTCCTACTCTTGCTATTGCGGCAGCTGACGTTGTTGTGACTGCAACTAATGTTGCTATGGAGATTGCTGTTTTTGCTGTAGCTGCTGCTTCTCCTTCTAACCCCTCTTGTTGGAACAGGAGGAGAGAGGAAGCCTTGGAGACACAAACATGTGGGAATGGAAGGGCATCATTTGCTATGAAGAATGGTTTTTCAATCACTCAAAATGATTGTGTACATATAGTGCTAGAGCTTGGACAAGTCAGCCCTCTCACAAGCCACATCACTTAGCGATGGAGGCTAAGGCTCACACACTAGAGTTCGTAATCTCACACAAGAGAGGAAATCAGCCTAACAATCGGGCTGACCACTCACACACAACCTAGAGAGTCATAAAATGCTCTCATGGCAGACTCTTAGTGGTCACATAACTCACAATCCCATGGAGAATCGCCATATGTCCATGGCTTGTATACATGGATCTCACCTCACCTAAAACGTTGGGAGAGGTACTTTTTCCCTAGTGAGCACACTCTGATAAGGTAACCCAAGGATCAAATACCCTTTTGGATATTTCTTCCATTAGGTCTTGACCCTGGATCTCCTGTCATCTGATCTTTCCTATGGTGAAGTCGGATTGATGATCCAAGCAAGCATCTGGTAGTTTTCTGTAACTTGCTCCTATGGATTTCAAATTGAGCCGGATAACTCCTTTCCCAACAATCTCCGACTTTGCTGCAATCATATTGGGCCGAGTCCATATGCCTTCATGCGCCTCCAGGAAACTAGCTTGGTACAAACATCAGCAACCTACTTGCTGGTTGGAGTAAACTCCAGCTTGATAGCACCCTCCTCCACCATGTGCCTGATAAAGTGATATGCAATGTGAATGTGCTTGGTGTGTACATGGTGCTCGGGATTCTTGGCGAGTGCGAGTGCGATTGCGCTCTGGTTGTCAACGCATACAAGAAGTGGAATTGTTGCACTCCCAATCATTTTGTCATGAAACATTGAAGCCAAACTCCTTCCTTGGCTTCAATGGTGAGAGAGACTTACTCAGCTTTTGTGCTTGCCGTCGCCACCACCACCTCTTACTTGGTGCTCCACCTGATGGCTGCATCATTCATGAGGAATACATGTCCACAGATGGAATTGCAGTCCTCAGGATTTGAAGCCCAATGTGTGTCTCTGTAGCCAATGATGTCGTTGTCTTTGGCATTGTAGGTGATTTAGATGTTGATGGTTCAAAGAAGGTAGCGAAAATCCCATTCATTACCTTTTGGTACTCAGGTCCAAGGTTTGCCATGTGTTGGCTCACAACGCTCAAAGCCTGGTTGCCACCATTAGGTACATGAGATTGTTGACGGTGTTCTGGTACTTCTACTGCTCAGTTGTATCGGCTTGTCCATTGAAGCTCATGAGGTTATTCCGTGTCTGTAGCCGCGTGTCGATTGGCTTGGTCTCTGCCATGCCAAACTGTTGCAAGATATCCTTGATGAAGTGGGTCTGCTGAAGCGAGAGAGAGCGTGTTTTGTGGTCACGCATGATTTGGACTCCAAGGAAGTATGATGCCTCCACAAAATCGGACATCAAGAAGCACTCCTGCATGGCGTCCTTGAATTCGTGTAGAGCAGACATGCTATTGGAAAGGAAGAGCATGCCATCCACATAGGCGATGATGATGAGCACCTCATGACCATCCTGCCAGCGATAGACACTACAGTCATACCCACAACTATCATACCCCATGCACTGCAGCGCCGCATCCAATTTCTGGTTCCAAGCACACGACGCTTGCTTGAGGCCGTATAGCAACTTCTCCAGCTTGCAAACCAGTGCTCATGGCCATCTATGACGAATCCCTCTGGCTGCTCAATGTAGATTTCCTCCTCTAAGTCATTGGTCAAGAATGCCGTCTTGACATCCATGTGGTGAATCTCGAAGTCCTTAGGTACTGCATAAGAAAGGAAAGTATGCATAGAGGCAAACTTTGCAACAGGAGCGAAGGTTTCCATACAGTCGATGCCTTCTTGCTACAAGACGCCCTTAGCGACCAGCCTTGCCTTGTACTTTTCCAGGTTGAAAATTAGTGCTTCTCCAGGATCATAGGTGTCTCAGGAAATACAATAGATTAAACAATTGTGACTGGAATCCACGGTGTTGTACACACTACAACTGTACGTTGCAAATAATCTCTTTCTGTTACACACTGACGATTCAAGAGGTTACACTAAAGTCAGAGATACACGGCTCGTCTCTTGGGCTTTCCAACGATATGCTATACTTGAAAAATGGTGCAGTACAGACGAAGCAATCTACAAATGAAACTACTACCTATTTGTACTTAGTCTAGTGACTAGGAAATACAAAGAGCAAGCAGAATGCACGAGCTTGGTCTGTCCGGTCCGCTTGTGTCTTCCTTGAGCGTCCCGGACGCCGGTCGGTGTCCCCAGTCACCGAGCGACTGAGGTTGGCGGATGCCCAGCGCCCTCGGTGCGATCCACGGACGAGATCGTCCGGATCTGCGGCAGGTCCTCTTCTTCCGTCGATCTTCTCGCTCGTCGGGTGAAGAGGAGCTCGTGCTCGCACTCTCGATCCCGCGACGGCTGCGATCGCTCCATTGTCTACGCAATGCTCTCCCATCCATCGATCTCTTCTTTATAAAGATCCTGTAGCTCTCTTCTCTCGATCCGATGCTTCTGTTGCAGCACGTCCGTCTGTTCCGATCTTCGGTCCGTGTTTCCACTGCTCCACCAGAAGCCACGTCAGCACCCATTGTATCGAGAGGAGCTCACGCTCGCACTCTCGTCCTAGCACTCGGTCCTCACCGAGGCCATGACCTGTACTTTTGCAAATTACGCCAGAACGTAAGGTGGCCATCCGCAGTATTCTACCAAATCAATAGGAGGCTGCGGCAGGCCCTCGTACCGGGTTAGACTCCCGGACGACGGTAACTGACCCCGCCATCGGCAGAGCAGAATCCAGTAGAGTAAAGTCCGGTAGGATAGGCAGAGGGGTGGGGGAGAGAGTGGCGACCTCTCCCTCAGCCCTCTTGCCTTTTGTATCCCAAGTGCCTATGCCAAGCACAAAGTAGGACACTTGTGACAGAATGACATAAACTATGTCACTTTTCTTCTTTTGCTCATATCTCCAAATCAAGCCATCCAAATGGGCTGAAATTTTGGACGGTGGATGGTTGACGAGGAGATCTGTCCAACGGACCCACCTGATCAGGAACCGGCCTTGTGGTGATGAAGATCCTGATTTTCCAACATTCCCCCCCCCCTTGAATGCCAAGCCCGAAAAGGGTGGTATTCAAGCCAAAAAGCAGGCAGTGTAGAAGAGAAGGCGAGGCAGGGGCACGCACGTCCAGAAATATCCATCGACGGTAGAGTGGAAACTTCCCCCCCCCGGGCGGCCCAAGCTGATGCCGAACAAAATGGCAGAACAGGAGGCACCCGATGGACCCTGAGTGGACCTAGCAGGGCCAATGCCTAGGCAGAGCCGTACGGCATGTAGGTGGGGTACCATCGGGGAGCCCCCTGCCCGGACACATGGGGGATCGAAACCCCACACATGGCCGGGACCCCTGGTGGGCCGACATCGGCAGCCCACCATCGGTTTCTTGCATGTATGATGGGAGCGACGAGATGAAGAGTGCAACAAAAATGCAAAAGCAGAACGTGTGGCCCCCAGGGCAGCCAGAGTGTGGCGGGTAGCGAGGAGCAAGCCGCACTCGGCAGTTTGTCGGGATGCGAGGAGCGAGCCGCGAGACAGCGGGGGGAGCGAACAGGACACAGGAGAGAGAGGGGTAGAAGCGATGAGGAAAGAGCGGAGAGAGGCGCAGGCACCACGCACGGCCACCGGGTCCAACGCCTCATGTGGAGGAACCCGAGAGGACATGCGGGGAGCGCAAGAGAGGACAGAGCGAGAGAGAGAGGGGCGTGGCGGCCAACCGCAACCCGCGTCCGTGCCAACGCCTCATGTGGGGGGCACGGAAAGGGGAGGGGAGAGCGGCATTGCCGTCAGTCATCTTTGTCCATCCCAACGCCTCATACGGGGGGGATGGAAGAAGAGGACCGAGAGGATACAAGGGCAGGGAGAGAGAGCAAGCCGAGACGAGCGTAGAGGGCAGCATGGCGGTCAGCAGAAAGCGGCTTGGTGAAGATGTCAGCGGACTGCTGCTCGGTAGGAACGTAGAGCATGCGAACCTCACCGTTGGCAACCGCGTCACGGACGTAGTGATACTGCCGGCGAACGTGTTTGGTGCGATCATGGAGAACGGGATCATCTGAGAGGGCAATGGCGCCCTCGTTGTCGCAGTTGATGGTGGTAGGTGCGAGTTGATCGAAGCCAAGTTCGGAATGAAGCATGCGAAGCCAGACAGCTTCACGAGTGGCTTCGCTCTCGGCAATGTATTCGGCTTCAGTGGAAGAAAGAGCCACCACGGATTGCTTCTTGGAGCGCCAACTGACGGGGCCTCCATTGAGAAGGAAGACGTAGCCAGACGTCGATCGACTGGTGGGGTGATCACCGGAGAGGTCTGCGTCGTAGAAGCCGTGAAGAATGTTGTCACCGCTGGAACAATATCGAATGCCGAGGTCAGCGGTGGAGCGCAAGTAGCGAACGCTGCGTTTTGCTGCAACGCTGTGAGCAGCGGTGGTGTTCTGGCAGCCTTGGCTGAGGATGCCGACGGCATAGGAGAGATCAGGACGGGTGGCAACAGAGGCATACATGAGGGAGTCCACCATGCTGGGAAAAATTTTGGCGTCGGCGGGAGCAAGAAGATCCGCCGGAGTGGGAACTTTGGTGAGGCCATGTTGGAGTGCCAAGGGTGTAGCCATAGGGTTGGCGTTACCGAGTTGGAACTTATCAGCAACACGTTGTGCATACGTGGCTTGATTGAGAACGATGTGACTGTTCCGTTGTTGATGCACTTGAATGCCGAGGTAATATGTCAAAGGACCCATGTCACTCATCTCAAAACGCTGAGACAGCTGAGCTTTGAAGGCGGAGATAGTGTCCGGCGTGGGACCAAACAGGATGAGGTCATCGACATAGAGAATGATGCCAATGGTGTTGGCACCGGAGCGATAGTAGATGGAGTGGTCAGAATGAAGACGAGTCAGGTTTTGTCCAAGGAAGAACTCATGAATCTTGATATTCCATTGACGTGGAGCCTGCTTGAGTCCATAAAGGGAGCGCTTGAGACGACAGACAAGATAAGCCTTGTCAGGTTCCACGAAGCCTTCGGGTTGCGTCATGTAGATGGTCTCATTCAGGTCCCCATTGAGGAAGGCGCATTTGACATCCATCTGATGTAGGATCCAACCGTTAGCAGCAGCAAGAGATAGAATGACACGCATGGATGAATACTTAGCCACTGGAGCGAAGGTGTCACTGTAGTTGACGCCGAGAACCAAACTGTAACCGCGAGCCACGAGGCGAGCTTTGTACCTGTCAGGTTCGCCAGCACTGTTGAGTTTTCTCCGAAACACCCACTTGCATGTGACGATGGGTTCGTCCAGCGGCTGTGGGACAAGATCCCATGTGCCTTGTTTTTGAAGCTGATCAAATTCTTCCTGGCTGGCTTGACGCCAAAGAGCTGCATCAGGTCGACGCATGGCATCCTTGTAGCTGATGGGGTCGACAACTTGAGTGACGAGGGCAGTGTCATCTTCATGATCTAATGTGTGGAGCATGGCGTGTTGAAAGTACGTTGGAGTTGTGCGGTTTCGCGTGGAGCGACGAAGACCAGGGATGGCTGCAGACAATGATGGAGCATCCAGTGCTGATGAGGAAAGGGATTCTCCAGTGGTGTGTTCATGAGGATGCACTGGAGGAAGCACATCAGCATGTTCGTCGACGACAAGGTCAACGTTGAACTTTTGAATGGGTTCGGGAGCTGTGTCCATAGGTATGGTGATGATGGGTGAAGTAGGAAGAATCCTTGTGTTGAGAAATGTGGTTTCATCAAAGATGGGTTGTCGTGCACGGGCTACGGTTTGCGTAGTAGGGTCCCAAACTCTGTAGATGTCGTGATTGTCCTCATATCCAAGGAGGATGCAGGCCTTAGACCGCGGCTCCAGTTTGGAGCGCAGTTCTGGGCGTAGCCAGACGTGAGCGGTGCAGCCGAAGATGCGAATGTGTTGTAGATGAGGTGTCGCACCGGTCCATGCTTCATACGGAGTATGAGTAGCATTGGGAAGTTTGACCGTGGGCAGGCGGTTGGAGATGTAGGCTGCAGTGGAGAGAACATCCCCCCAAAAGACGGATGGGAGTGCAGCTGTGTGTAGCATTGTTCGAGCGCGTTCCAGAAGGGTCTGATTCATGTGCTCCGCTTTCCCGTTTTGTTGAGGCGTGTAGGGAACAGTGCGTTGGTGTTGGATACCTTTCTGCTGGAAGAAAGAGTTGAGTGATTGACAAATGAACTCACCACCGTTGTCGGTTCTGATTTTCTTCACAGTGAGGTTGGTTTCATTTTCAATCTGTCGCACCCAGGTCTTGATGATATCGGCGGCTTCATTTTTGTAGCGGAGAAACTTGACCCAAACGAAATGGCTGTAGTTATCGATGATGACCAGGAAGTAATGCTTGTTTGACAGGGAACCTTCTTTGATGTAGCAGAGGTCCATGTGAAGCAGTTCCAGTTTTTGTATTGTTGATGTAGTAGGGTGAGCCTTGAATGGTTTTTGATGTTGTTTGCCTGTCAGACAGCCGCTGCATGGTTTGGTGTCAGATGGCTTCGTGAGTCCGGATGGGAGATCATGAACCCATTGTTGTCGTGCCATGTTGTGCAGAGTGGCATAGTTGACATGGGCGAGCCGGCGATGCCATAAGTCAGCTGTAGAAGTAACCGAGGTGGAATGGCGGCAGTCTGAAGAAACAGCTACCATGAATGCAACTTCTGGTTCATTTGTCAGCATAGCTGATGGTACCTCTTCTGAGTCGAGAATTGTCAGGTGACCAGTGCGAGTAGCAACGGCTGCTAGATTTCCTTTATTGTCCAGAATCTTGCAGTTCTTGTCCAAATCAAAAACCACTTTGAAGCCGTTGTCATTGATACGTCCGACGGATAGGAGATTGGCCGCAAGTTCAGGGACGAATAAGACTTGGCTGAAAGTGCGTGTCACCTGCTGCCCTTGAAGGGCAATAAGTACTCGTACTGTACCTTTACCGTAGGCTGGAATAAGTCTTCCATCACCCACACGAACTCCGCGAGGTTGTGCATATTGGGTGTAGGTGGTGAACCATTCCTTGCGACAGGTCATGTGCTTGGTGCATCTTGAGTCAATGATCCAGGCAAGGACTCGCGCAGCGAGTAGATAAGCACAGTCGACAGAGCACATTGCCAGTTCTTCGAGGATGGGTTTTGCATGACTGATTGAGAAATCAGTATTTGCTCCGCTTGAGTCTGAAGGGTGTTGTTCGAAGTCGTTGACGTCGGCTGTGAAGAAGTTTAGCTGAGGAATAGAGTCACTGTCTGAGTTTTGCTCCGCGTCTGAGGAATTGTGACCTGTAAAGCCTGAGATGAGATGGGAAAAGTCAGCCAACAGTGTTGAAAAAGCTGAGAGAAAGGCTAATGGTGTCTCATCAGTGAGAAGAGCATTCGGAGTGTTGCGCATTGGCGCATTGAATCGTGGTCGTTGCTCTGAGCGAGTTGGGCAGTCAAGTTGGATGTGCCCCCTTTTGTTGCATCGCCAACAGATACGATCCCCTGGATGAACATAGGGCCTGGGAGCTTGTTGAGGATAGCCAGGTCGAGGTTGATAGGTGGCTTGAATGCCTTGGTTGGTGCTCGGGCGAGCATTCCCATAGGTCTCGTATTTCTTCGTTCGTCAGTCTGGTCGTCCTTGATACTTTGCATAAAGTGCGACTTCACCCCCGTTTTCTTTGATGTAGGCATCCTCGTCCAGCATAAGAGCCTGTATTGCCTTCTCAATGGTCAGCACATGTGGCTTGGCTGCTGCTGCTGCTGCTGCCGCTGCTGGTCCTGCTGCTGCTTGTACTGCTGCTGATGCTTCTGGGACAGCGTTCCTAATGGCGTCTAGAGCGTTCTTAACAGCAGATCCAATGAGTGCAATCTTTTCATCATCTTCCTGTCGGTCGTTATTGAAGGTTTGAAGACGCTTCACTGTGTGTTGAAAACGTGTAGGAAGGCTCTGAAACAAGGTATGAACAAGCACTCTTTCAGAAATGACTTCACCCAAAGCTGTGATGCGACTGGAAAGGTCCTTCAAATGGCTGATATGATCCTCAAGCCGAGTGTGTTCCTCCATTTTTTGAGTATGAAATTCTTTGAGTAGATGACCCAGCTCATCGTCACTGATATTGTGATATCGTCGCTTCAGGGCTCTCCATGCAGTTCTCGGACAGAGGTCCGCATTGTTGTCTCGAATGAGAAACTTTAGCCGCTCTTCCAGTTGCATAGCCAGGATTGCAAACGCTTGATCACATTGCCTTTTGTGATTGTTCTTCTCTTCGGTGGAGGCGTTAACGTCCATGACGTCTGTAGGTGGGTCGGTGACCACTCCCCATAGTCCCTTGTTCATGAATACCATTTTCATGTTGAATGCAAAAGATTGGTAGTCCTCGCCATTGAAGATTGGTATCTTGCAATGATCATGATGGCTGCTTCCTGTGAGTAACGCCATGGTGATGACTGCTCCTGGTAAAGGCACCTCCTGCTCTGATACCAAATCTGAAAATTAGTGCTTCTCCAGGATCATAGGTGTCTCAGGAAATACAACAGATCAAACAATTGTGACTGGAATCCACGGTGTTGTACACACTGCAACTGTACGTTGCAAATAATCTCTTTCTGTTACACACTGACGATTCAAGAGGTTACACTGAAGTCAAAGATACACGGCTTGTCTCTTGGGCTTTCCAACGATATGCTATACTTGAAAAATGGTGCTGTACAGACGAAGCAATCTACAAATGAAACTACTACCTATTTGTACTTAGTCTAGTGACTAGGAAATACAAAGAGCAAGCAGAATGCACGAGCTTGGTCTGTCCGGTCCGCTTGTGTCTTCCTTGAGCGTCCCGGACGCCGGTCGGTGTCCCCAGTCACCGAGCGACCGAGGTTGGCGGATGCCTAGCACCCTCGGTGCGATCCACGGACGAGATCGTCCGGATCTGCGGCAGGTCCTCTTCTTCCGTCGATCTTCTCGCTCGTCGGGTGAAGAGGAGCTCGTGCTCGCACTCTCGATCCTGCGACGGCTGCGATCGCTCCATTATCTACGCGATGCTCTCCCATTCATCGATCTCTTCTTTATAAAGATCTTGTAGCTCTGTTCTCTCGATCCAATGCTTCTGTTGCAGCCCGCCCGTCTGTTCCGATCTTCATTCCGTGTTTCCACTGCTCCACCAGAAGCCACGTCAGCACCCATTGTATCGAGAGGAGCTCACGCTCGCACTCTCGTCCTAGCACTCGGTCCTCACCGAGGCCATGACCTGTACTTTTGCAAATTACGCCAGAACGTAATGTGGCCGTCCGCAGTATTCTACCAAATCAATAGGAGGCTGCGGCAGGCCCTCGTACCGGGCTAGACTCCCGGACGACGGTGACTGACCCCGCCATCGGCAGAGCAGAATCCTGTAGAGTAAAGTCCGGTAGGATAGGCAGAGGGGTGGGGGAGAGAGTGGCGACCTCTCCCTCAGCCCTCTTGCCTTTTGTATCCCAAGTGCCTATGCCGAGCACAAAGTAGGACACTTGTGAGAGAGTGACATAAACTATGTCACTTTTCTTCTTTTGCTAATATCTCCCAATCAAGCCATCCAAATGGGCTGAAAGTTGGACGGTGGATGGTTGACGAGGAGATCTGTCCATCTGTCCCACCTGACCAGGAATCGGCCTTGTGGTGATGAAGATCCTGATTTTCCAACAGGTACTGCATAAGAAAGGAAAGTACGCATAGAGGCAAACTTTGCAACACGAGCAAAGGTTTCCATGCAGTCGATGCCTTCTTGCTACGAGAGGCCCTTAGCGACCAGCCTTGCCTTGTACTTTTCCAGGTTGCCATCTGCTCTCTGCTTCTTTTTGAATTGTTGGAAAAGGAGCCATCCCGCTCTGTTTCAGGTCCACAGGAGCAAGTTCCTGGAAAGTACCAGATGCCTGCTCCGATCGTCAATCCAACTTCACCATTAGAAAGATCAGGTGGCAAAAAGTCTGAGGCCGATCCAACGGTCAGATTGGGAGATATGAATTTTCGAAGCTATCGAGGTCATCGACCGCCGATATCCGGGTGACCATGGGCGATGGCTCCATGCCTTAGCCTGAGAAAAGAAAAAGGCAAGAGATCCAGGGTCAAGTCCTGATGGGAGAAATATCCAAAAAGGTCCTAGATCCTTGGCTTGCCTTTTCAGAGTGTGCTGACTAGGAAAAAGGTACCTCTCCTTGCTTTTTAGGTGAGCTGAGATCCTTGTGTGCTAGCCATGGACACATGGCGACTCTCCATGGGATTATACGTTATGTGACCACTAGGAGTGTGCCATGAGAGCATTTTCTAGCTCTCTAGGCCTGATTGCTAGGCTGATTTCCTCCCTTGTGTCAGATTATGAACTCTAGTATGTGTGCCTTAACCTCCATGGCTAAGTGGTGTGGCTTGTGAGAGGGCTGACTTGCCCAAGCTCTAGTTCTACATGTACTCAATCATTTTGAGTGATTCAACAACCATTCTTTTGCACAAGTGATGCGCAGAGCAAGGATCTTGCATTCCTCATGCTTTTGGAGGAAAAGATGATGGCGCTGAAAATGCAGGGTGGTGAAGGGATGGAGGCGTATCTGGATAGGGCAAAGGAGCTGGGGAAGCAACTGAGAGCGGCCGGCAACCATGTGGAAGAGACGCGCTTCATCCTCCTCTTGCTGAGGGGACTCCCAACCAGCTACGACACGGTGCGAGAGACGCTGGAATGCCAGTCAACTCTCGACCTTGACTTCATCTGCAAATACCTGGTACAGATGGAATTTCGTCGCAATGCAGTAAAGCGCAATGGCGGCGGCAATAGTGAAGCAGCTTTTGTGGCCATGAGCTCACGCAACTAGCAGCAGCAGCAGTTTGGACAGTAGAAAGGCAGAAAGAAAGGCAAATGCCACTACTGCCAAAAAGACGGATACTACAAAAAGGTGTGTTTCAAGCTCAAGAGGGACCAGAAGGAGCAGCAGCAGCAAAAGTCATCGCAACAGCAGCAACAAAAGCAGTAGGAGGAGCAGCAGCAGCCACAGCAGCGTTAGCAGCAAGAGGAGTAGCAACAGCAAAACCAGGCTGGTGTACACCAGTTTGGCAACATGAATGTGGCCAAGGAGGTGCGCGACCGTGTCTTCATGGCGAAGTCTGACATGTCGCACGTGGAGAAGGCGGATCTCGCATGGTACAAGGACTCGGGATATACCAAGAGCCTCACACATCACAAGGAGTGGTTTACACACCTGCTGTCCATCCCTCCCCATCCTATCGCTATGGGTGATGATCGGGTGGTGTATACTGAGGGAATTAGGATTGTGGAGATGTGGTTGGAGACCCCACGTGGCATTGAAGTGGGAGTGTTCCATTGCGTACTTTACTTGATGCTGCATTTAACCTCGTCTCAGTCTCCTCTATTACAAATAGAGGACTGCGCGTCCTCTTTGATGATGACTATGGCTACATCCTCAACAAGGATACAGGAGAGGGGTTGGCTAGGTCGGTGAAGGAGGGTGAGATGTACCGCGTGCTGGGGGCGACCAAGATCCCGCGTGAGTAGAGTCTTGCAGCAGCGGTAGAGGTGACAGATGGCAAGATCTGGCATGCGCGCTATGGCCACATTGGCCTGCGCGCCTTGCAGCAGCTTTAAGCAAAGCAAATGGTACGTGACATGCCTGCCATCTCTAACTTTGAGCAGTTGTTATGTATCAGCTGTTCGGAGGGGAAGCAGCACCGAGAGGCGTTCTCTGGAGTAGGGGAGCGTGCGAAGGAGCTGTTGGAGCTGGTCCACACAGACTTGTACGGACCGATGCTAACCCTGAGCTTTGGAGGCTTTAGGTATTTCCTCACCTTCATTGATGATTTCAGCCGTTACACTGCTGTGTACTTCCTTCCTTCCAAGGACTTATGCTTTGACAGGTTCAAGGCGTTTAAGGCCATGGTAGAGAACCAGACTGGCAAGAAGATCAAGGCGCTACGTAGCGATTGTTGTGGAGAGTACCTAAGCAAGGAGTTCCAGGACTATCTCGCAGCAGCTCGCATCAAGGCGTACCATATCGCGCCGTACTCAACGCAGCAAAACGGTATAGCATAACGCACCAACCGTACCATTGTGGAGTCGGCGCGCTCCATGTACACGGCTCGGCTGACCTACGACTTCTGAGCTGAAGCCGTGAGCACTGCAGTCTACATCAAGAACCGCAGTCCAACTAAGGTGCTCGAGCAAATGACGTCGTACGAGGCGTGGTTTGGCAAGAAACCGAGTGTGGATCATCTCCGAGCATTTGGCAGCCTGGCGCACATGCACGTGCCCGAGGAGAAGCGGCAGAAATGGGACGGAAAGAGTGCGTAGATGCTTATGATTGGCTACAACGTGACAAGCAAGGCATATCGCCTCTACGAGAGGGATACAGGCCATGTCATCATCTCTAGGGATGTTGTCTTCAACGAGAGCAACATCATCAGCACCAACATTGTCTGTGAAGAGGCAGCAGAACCAATAGCTGACGAGACAGTGAGAGCAGGAATCCTTCCAGACCGAGTCTCTCCCGATCCTTCCTCTACTTTGATTATGGGAGAATCACTCCACTCTCCCATGTCTAATGCAGCAGATACAACAGCCTCATCGGTAGAAGCAGGGGAGGGAGATGTAGCACTACCAGCAGCAGCACTTGTGCTAGCAGCACCGCGCCAGCCGCTCGCTAAGGCTCCTACACCAGGTCGCAGGTACCCTCTTAGGGTGCGTTGTACGCCTGGTGAGTGCAGCCATTTTTGGATGCTGCAGAAACCAGAACAGATGAACGTAGCAGTTGCAGCAGATTCAGATGAACCAACGTCATACAAGGAGGCCATGGCTGCACCGGATGCAGCAGATTGGGCGCAAGCCGTGCAGCAAGAGATACAGTCGCAGCTGGACAATGGCACGTGGGAGTTGACTGAGCGTCCACCTGGATGTAAGGTGATCAAGTGCAAGTGGGTGTTCAAGAAGAAGCGGGGAGCAGTTGGTAACCTGGACATGTACAAGGCAAGGCTGGTTGCCAAGGGCTACTCGCAGCAGGAGGACATCGACTACGCAGAAACTTTTGCCCCTGTTGCAAAGTTTGCCTCTGTGTGAACGCTGCTCTCTTATGCAGCAGGTGAGGACTTTGAGGTGTTGGAAAAGGAGCCATCTGGCTCGGTTTCAGGTCCACAGGAGCAAGTTCCTGGAAAGTACCAAATCCAACAGTCATTTTGACAAGATCAGGTGGTAAAATGTCTATGGTCCAAGTTTTAGGTCAATCCAACAGTCATTTTGGGAGATATGAATTTTCAAAGTTTTTGGGGTCATCGACCGCTGATATCGGGGTGACCATAGGCGATGGCTCCATGCCTTAGCCTCAGAAAAGGAAAAGGCAAGAGGTCCAGGATCAAGTCCTGATGGGAGAAATATCCAGAAAGGCCCTTGGTCTTAGGATTGTCTTGTTAGAGTGTGCTGACTAGGATAAAAGTACCTCTCCTTACTTTTTAGGTGAGGTGAGATCCTTGTGTGCTAGCCATGGACACATGGCGACTCTCTATGGGATTGTGGGTTATGTGACCACTAGGAGTGTGCCATGAGAGCATTTTCTAGCTCTCTAGGTCATGTGTGAGTGATCAGCCTGATTAGTAGGCTGTTTTCCTCCCTTGTGTGAGATTATGGACTCTAGTGTGTGAGCCTTAGCCTCCATGGCTAAGTGGTGTGGCTTGTCAGAGGGCTGACTTACCCTAGCTCTAGCTCTATATGTACTCCATCATTTTGAGTGATTGAACAACCATTCTTCAGCACAAGTGATGCCGTTCCAATCACACAGGCTCGCTGCTCCAAGGCTCCCTCTCTCTTCCAAATCCAACACGAGGTTCACCACATGGATGTCAAGATGGCATGCTTGAATGGTGACTTGGAGGAGGCGATCTGCATGGAGCAGCTCGAAGGGTTCGTCATGGATGGCCAGGAGCACCTGGTTTGCAAGCTGCAAAAGTCGCTATACGGCGTCAAGCAAGCGTAGCGGGCATGGAACCAGAAGTTGGATACGGCGTTGTAGTGCATGGGGTTTGAGCATAGTGAGTGTCACTATAGCGTTTATCGCTAGGTGCATGGTCATGAGGTGCTCATTTTCATTGTCTATGTGGATGACATGCTCCTCCTTTGGAACAGCATCTTGCACAGCAGGAGTTCAAGGAAGCCATGCACGAGCGCTTCCAGATGTTAGATCTTGGGGAGGCATCATACTTCCTCGGTATCCAGATCACGCATGACTACAAATCAGGCTCTCTCGGTGCAGCAAAGGCCGCTACATCAAGGATGTTTTGCAAGCATGGGAGAGGCAAAATCCACCGGCACGCCACTGGAGATGCGGGAGTACCTCGTGAGCTTAAATGGAGAAGCAAATACAACTGAGCGGTAGAAGTACCAGAGCGCCGTCGGTAGCCTCATGTACCTGATGGTGGTAACCAGGCCGGATCTCGCACAGGCTACTAGCATTGTGAGCCAGCACATGGCAAATCCCGGACCTGAGCACTAGAAGGCAGTGAAGCGGATCTTCCGCTTCCTCGTTGGAACCATCAATATCAGCATCACCTACAACAGCAACGACAACAGTATCATCGGCTACACAGATGCAGATTGGGCTTCAAACCCTGGGGACCGTAAGTCCATGTCTGGACATGTGTTCCTCTTGAATGGTGGGGCCATCAGCTGCTGCACCAAGTGGCAGGTGGTCGTGGCCACCTCAAGCACGGAAGCTGAGTACGTCTCTCTCAGCTTTGGATCCAAGGAAGAAGTTTGGCTTCACCGTCTCATGGCAGAGATGAGTAGGAGTGCAGCAATTCCTGTTCCTATGCGCGTCGACAACCAGAGCGCAATCGCACTCGCCAAGAATCCTGAGCACCATGCACGTACCAAGCACATTGACATCGCATATTTCTACATGAAGCATATAGTGCAGGAGGGTACTATCAACTTTGAGTTTACTCCAGCCAGCAAGCAGGTCGCTGATTTCTGTACCAAGCCAATGACCCGTGAGAAGCAGCAGTTCTATATGAAGGCATGTGGACTCACCCCACTTTGTCGCCAGGAAAGTGGGAGATTGTTTTAAAAGGAGCCATCTGGCTCAGTTTCACGTCCACAAGAGCAAGTTCCAGGAAAATACCAGATGCCTCCTCCGATCGTCAAACCAACTTCACCATTAGAAAGATCAGGTGGCAAAATGTCTACGATCCAAGTTTGAGGTTGATCCAAGAATTGGATTGGGAGATATGAATTTTCACAGTTTTCAGGGTCATAAACCGCCGATATGCGCGTTACCATGGGCGATGGCTCCATGCCTTAGCCTGAGAAAAGAAAAAGGCAAGAGGTCGAGGGTCAAGACCTGATCGGAGAATTATCCAAAAAGGTCCTTGGTC
Source organism: Penium margaritaceum (assembly GCA_023375785.1). Classification (NCBI taxonomy): domain Eukaryota; kingdom Viridiplantae; phylum Streptophyta; class Zygnematophyceae; order Desmidiales; family Peniaceae; genus Penium; species Penium margaritaceum. Next base: position 112,581 of record SZWC01004310.1, read on the forward strand.
TTAGGATTGCCTTGTCAGCGTGTGCTGACTAGGAAAAAGATACCTTTCCTTACTTTTTAGGTGAGGTGAGATCCTTGTGTGCTAGCCATGGATACATGGCGATTCTCCATGGGATTGTGGGTTATGTAACTACTAGGAGTGTACCATGAGAGCATTTTCTAGCTCTGTAGGTTGTGTGTGAGTGGTCAGCTCGACTGCTAGGCTGATTTCCTCCCTTGTGTGAGATTATGGACTCTAGTGTGTGAGCCAATAGCCTCCATTGCTACGTGGTGTGGCCTGTTGGATCTGGAGGAGAGAGGGAGCCTTGGAGCAGCGAGCATGTGTAATTGGAAGGGCATCGATTGTCCTGAAGAATGGTTGTTGAATCACTCAAAATGATGGAGTACATATAGAGGTAGAACTTGGGTAAGTAAGCCCTCTCACATACTACACCACTTAGCCATGGAGGCTAAGGCTCACACACTAGAGTGCACAGTCTCACACAAGGAAGGAAATCAGCCTAACAATCAGGCTAACCAGTCACACACGACCTAGAGAGCTAGATAATACTCTCATGGCGCACTCCTAGTGATCACATCACCCACAAACCCATGGAGAATTGCCATGTGACCATGGCTAGCACACAAGGATCTCACGTCACCTAAAAAGTGAGGAGAGGTACCTTTATCCTAGTCAGCATACGCTGACAAGGTAATCCTAAGACCAAGGACCTTTTTGGATATTTCTCCCATCAGGTCTTGACCCTCGACCTCGTGCCTTTTTCTTTTCTCAGGCTAAGGCATGGAGCCATCACCCATGGCCACCCACACATGGGTAATCCATGACCCACGAAAGATTGAAAATTCATATCTCCCAATCTCACTGTTGGATCGGCCTCAAAGGTGGACTGTAGATAATTTGCCACCTGATCTTTCTAATGGTGAAAACGAATCAACGATCGGAGCAGGCATCTCTTAGTTTCCTGTAACTTGCTCCTGTGGACCTGGAATTGAGCCAAATGGCTCCTTTTCCAATAATTTCCCACTTTGCTGCTGTCAGAGTGGGCTGAGTCCACATGCCTTCATGCAGAAATGCTGCTTCTTACGGGTCACTGGCTTGGTGCAGAAATCAGCGACGTGCCTGCTGGTCGGAGTAAACTCCAGCTTGATAGCAGCCTCCTGCACCATGTGCCTGATGAAGTGATATGCAATGTCAATGTGCTTAGGGTGTGCATGGTGCTCACGATTCTTGGCAAGTGCGATTGCGCTCTGGTTGTCGACGCGCACAAGAACTGGGACTGCTACACTCCCACTCATCTCCGCCATGAGACGCTGGAGCCAAACTGCTTCCTTGACTCCAAAGCTGAGAGAGACGTACTCAGCTTCTGTCCTCGAGGTGGCCACAGCCACCTGCCGCTTCCTGCACCAGCTAATGGCACCTCCACTCATGAAAAACACATGTCCAGAGATCGACTTGCGGGTCTCAAGATTTGAAGGCCAATCTGCTTCTATGTAGCCGATGATGTTGTTGTCATTGCCGTTGTAGGTGATGTCAACGTTGATGGTTCCAGAAAGGTAGCGGAAGATCCGCTTCACTGCCTTCTGGTGCTCCGGTCCGAGATTAGTCATGTGCTGGCTCATAGCGCTCACAGCCTTTGCGAGGTCCGGCCTGGTTTCCACTTTCAAGTACATGAAACTACGAACGGCGCTCTGGTACTTCTTCCACTTAGCTGCATCTACTTCTCCTTTGAACCTCACGAGGTATTGCCGCATCTCTAGCGGTGTGCCGATGGGTTTGGCCTCTGCCATGCCGAACCGCTGCAGGACGTCCTTGATGTAGCGACTCTGCTATAGTGAGAGAGCGTAATATGTGGTCACGCATGATCTGGATGCCGAGGAAGTATGATGCCTCCCCGACATGAGACATCTGGAAGCGCTCTTGCATGGCCTCCTTGAACTGTTGCAGTGCAGACATGCTATGTCATCCAAATAGACAATGATGATGAAGATCTCATGCTTATGCTGCCAGCGATACATGCTCTAGTCACACTCGCTACGCTCAAACCCCATGCACTGCAACGCCGCATCCAACTTATGGTTCCAAACACGCGACGCTTGCTTGAGGCCGTAGAGCGACTTCTGCGGCTTGCAAACCAGGTGCTCCTGGCCATCCATGACGAACCCCTCCGGCACCTCCATGTAGATCTCCTCCTTCAAGTCACCATTCAGGCATGCCGTCTTGACATCCATGTGGTGAACCTCGAAGTCCTCAGCTGCTACATGAGAGAGGAGTATGCACACAGAGGCAAACTTTGCAACAGGGGCAAACGTTTCTGTGTAGTCGATGCCCTCCTGCTGCGAGTAAGCCTTGGCAACCAGCCTCGCCTTGTACATTTCCAGGTTCCCATATGCTCCACGCTTCTTCTTGAACACCCACTTGCACTTAATCACCTTCCGTCCAGGTGGACGCTCAGTCAGCTCCCACGTGCCATTGTCGAGCTGCGACTGTATGTCCTGCTGCACGGCATGCGCCCAATCTACTACATCCGGTGCAGCCATGTCACCTTGTATGACGTTGGCTCATCTGAATATGCTGCAACTACGACGTTCATTTGTTCTGGTTACTACAGCATCCAGAAATGGCCGCACTCACCAGGCTTGTAACGCACCCTAAGAGTATACCTGCGACCTGGTACTGGAGCGTTAGCTGGCAGCTGGCGCGGTGCTGCTAGCACAACTGCTGCTGCAGGTAGTGCTACATCTCCCTCCTTTGCTTCTGCCGATGAGGCTGTTGTATCTATTGCATCAGACATGGGAGAGTAGAGTGATTCTCCCACTATCATAGTAGAGGAAGGATCGGGAGAGATTGGGTTAGGAAGGATTTCTGCTCCCAGCGTATCGTGAGCTACTGGTTCTGTTGCCTCTTCACAAACAATCTTGGTGCTGATGACGTTGCTCTCGTTGAAGACGACATCCCTAGAGATGATGACGTGGCCTGTATCCCTCTCGTAGAGGCGATAGGCCTTGCTTGCCACGTCGTAGCCAATCATGAGCATCTGCACACTCTTTGCGTCCCATTCCTCCCGCTTCTCTTTGGGCACGTGCATGTGCGCCAGGCTGCTAAATGCTCGGAGATGACCCATGCTCGGTTTCTTGCCGAACCATGCCTCGTACCGCGTTATTTCCTCTAGTGCTCTAGTTCGATTGCGGTTCTTGATGTAGACCGCAATGCTCACGGACTCAGCCCAGAAGTCGTAGGTCAGCCGAGCCGCGTGCAGCATGGAGTGCGCCGACTCCTCAATGGTACGGTTGGCACGTTCTGCTACACCGTTCTGCTGCGACGAGTACGAGGCGGTATGCTGCGCCTTGATGCCAGCTCCTGCAAGGTAGTCCTGGAACTCCTTTCTCAAGTACTCTCCACCGCGGTCGTTGCACAGCGCCTTGATGTTCTTGCCAGTTTGGTTCTCCACCATGGTCTTGAACTCCTTGAACCTGTCAAAGCACTAGTCCTTGGAAGGAAAGAAGTACACAGCACTGTAACGGCTAAAGTCATCAATGAAGGTCAGGAAATACCTAGAGCCTCCAAAGCTCTGGTTCTTCATCGGTCTGTACATGTTTGTGTGGACCAGCTCCAACACCTCCTTTGTACACTCCCTTGCTCCAGAGAATGCCTCCCGGTGCTGCTTCCCCTCCAAACAGCCGATGCACAACTGCTGCTCAAAGTTAGAGATGGTAGGCAGGTCACGCACCATCTGCTTTGCTTGAAGCTGCTGCAACCGCGCATGCCAATGAAGCCGTAGCACGCATGTCAGATCTCGCCGTCTGTCGCATACACCACTACTGCAAGACTCTGCTCACGCGGGATCTTGGTCGCCGCCAGCACGCGGTATATGTCGCCCTCCTTCATCGACCTGGCCAACTCTTCTCCTATATCCTTGTTGAGGATGTAGCCATAGTCATCATCGAAGAAGACGCGCAATCCTGTGTTTATAAGAGAGGAGACTGAGAGGAGGTTGAATGCGGCATGAGGTACATACAGCACGCCATGGAACACTCCCACTTCAATGCTACGTGGGGTCTCCAACCTCATCTCTACAATCCCAATCCCATGAGCATACACTACGCGATCATCACCCATAGCAATAAGACGGGGAGGGATGGATAGCAGTTGTGTAAACCACTCCTTGTGACGTGTGAGGCTCTTGGTACACCCTCAGTCCTTGTACCATGCGAGATCCGCCTGCGACATGTCAGACTTCGCCATGAAGAGACGGTCGGGCACCTCCTTGGCCACATTCATGTTGCCAAAGTGTCGCACACCAGCCTGGTTTTGCTGCTGCTGCTGATGCTACTATGACTGCTGCTACTGCTACTACTTTGGCTGCTGCTGCTGCGATGACTGCTGCTGCAACTGCTCCTTCTGGTCCCTCTGGAGCTTGAAACACTCCTTTTTCTAGTGTCCCTCTTTCTGGCAGTAGTGGCATTTGCCTTTCTTTCTGCCTTTCTAGTGCCCACACTGCTGTTGCTGTTGCTTGTTGCGTGAGCTCGTGGCCACAAAAGCTCCTTCTCTACTGCGGCCGCCATTGCACTTTGCTATATTGCGACGCAATTCCACCTGCACAAGGTGTGTGCAGATGAAGTCGAGGTCGAGAGTTGGATGGCACTCCAACGTCTCTCGCACCGTGTTGTAGCTGGTTGGGAGTCCCCTCAGTAAGAGGAGGATGAAGCGCGTCTCTTCCACAGGGTTGCCAGCCGCTCTCAGCTGCTTCGCCAGCTCCTTTGCCCTATCCAGATACGCCTCCATCCCTTCATCACCCTGCATTTTTAGCGCCATCATCTTTTCCTCGAAAAGCATGAGGAATGCAGGATCCTTGCTCTCATACTTCTTGCACAACGTGTCCCACCTCTCCTTTGCAGTAGCCTTGTCATTCACGTACTGAAGATGCGGGTTGGAGATGGTGTTGACAAGCAACCTGTAGGCCTGCCTGTCCTTCTTCTTCCACTCCTCATACACCTCTCGTACAGGTGCAGAAGAAGCCGCATCAGCCGCACCCTTTTGCGGAGTCTTCCCCGCCACCACCTGCCATGTGGTGATGCCTTTTGCTTGTGGAACTGGAGCCGGCTCGTCGTCGCTCACCACCTCCCACAAGTCCCTCTCCTCCAAAAGGATGCGGGTACAGTTCTTCCAAAACGTGAAGTTGGCGCGTCCCTCTAGCCTCTCCAAAGGCTGGGGTGCTGTCAGAACGTCAGCTGATGCCATTTTCAGCCTTGGTGATGCTCAGCGCTGCCCTTCGATGGCGGCGCTATCCCTGCTTGTGCTGCTGCTTCTGCCAGAAATCTGTCTGATAGAAAATGGACTGTAGATACCAGCAGACTGGGAATATGGAAAAACTCAGCCCAGCAATGGAAAATTCAGCTCAAAACCTTTCAGATCGACCCATAAAACAGGGTCATCAACAGGGGATTGTAAAAGATATGCCCTCTTGAAAACAGGGTATGCTTCTGCTCCTACTCCAACTCAGACCAGCTAGCTTGTAAACGGCGTTTCTCCAGAACAAATCAATAGAATGCAAATCGTTTTGCACCAATGGAAAGCGTAGGAAAAACAATACAACTGGCATGTGCCACTTTTTTAATTTGACAAAGAAACTAGAGAGTTATGGTCATGACAAGGCGACACTCTTACTCATAGAGAAGAGTGTAGCCCTGGCCCACCTTGTTTTGAGCATAATTCTCAATCCAACTCTTGGATCTTTGCGATCTAGAACTCGTTGCAAAGCTTGTCTCTTGAACTTGAAGATCTTGTATTTGATTGTCAAATCTAGTGAGGTTTTGACCCCAACCTGTCAGTCCCAAAGTGACAGCCTATGCTGGCTGAAAGTGGCAGAATGTGCCTCTCATACCAAATGTTGGATCTGGAGGAGAGAGGGGACCTTGGAGCAGCGAGCATGTGTGATTGGAAGGGCATCACTTGTACTGATGGATGGTTGTTGAATCACTCAAAATGATGGAGTACATATACAGCTTGAGCTTGTGGAAGTAACCCCTCTCACAAGCCACACCACTTAGCCATGGAGGCTAAGGCTCACACACTAGAGTCCACAATCTCACACGAGGAAATCAGCCTACTAATCAGGCTAACCAATCACACACAACCTAGAGAGCTATAGAATGCTCTCATGGCGCTCTCCTAGTGGTCACATCACCCATAAACCGATGGAGAATTGCCATGTGTCCATGGCTAGCACACAAGGATCTCACCTCATCTAAAAAGTAAAGTGAGGTACCTTTATTCTAGTCAGCATACTCTAACAAGGAAATCCTAAGACCAAGGACATTTTTGGGATATTTCTCCCATCAGGTCTTGACCCTGGACCTCTTGCCTTTTTCTTTTCTCAGGCTAAGGCATGGAGCCATCACCCATGGCCACCCAGACATCGGCGGTCCCTGATCCCCGAAACTTTGAAAATTCATATTTCCCAATCTGACTGTTGGATCGGACTGAAACTTGGACTGTAGATAATTTGTCACCTTATCTTTCTAATGATGAAGACGAATTGACAATCGGAGCAGGCATATGGTAGTTTCCTGGAACTTCCTCCTGTGGACCTGAAATTGAGCGGGATGGCTCCTTTCCGAACATGGCTTGTGAGAGGGCTGACTTGCCCAAGCTCTAACAGTATATATACTCCATCATTTTGAGTGATTGAATAACCATTCTTTAGCACAAGTGATGCCCTTCCAATCACACATGCTCGCTACTCCAAGGCTCCCTCTCTCCTCCATATCCAACACTCTTTGCTCCCCAGACTGTTGTTGTTGCTGATCACTTGAGCCCATGACCATGAAAGCTGCTTCACTATTACTCTACAACCATTTTGTTTTGCTGCATTGCGACGTAGTTCTACCTGCACCACATGCAAGCAGATGAAGTCCATGTCAAGAGTCGGCTTGCATTTCAATATTTCGCGAACCGTGTCATAGCTCGTTGGGAGTCCCCTCAGCAAGAGGACAAAGTGCGGTCTTCCACAGGGTTGGTGGCCTCTTTCAGCTGCTTCGCGAGCTTCTTTGCACTGTCGAAGTACGCCTCCAGCCCTTCGCTACCCTATATTGCCAACGCCATCATCTTCTCCACCAAAAGCATAAGAGAGCAGGATCCTTGACCTCATTCTTCTTGCACGTTTCCCACCCCTCTTTTCAAGTAGCCTGTAGGCTTGCCTATCCTTCTTCGTCCACTCCTCATATACCGGTGCTGTAGTTGTAGATGATCTTGTAGCTACTACACCTTTTTGCTGCGTCTTCCCTGCGACCACCTCCGCTACGGTGATGCCTTTTGCCTATGGATGCAGAGTGCACTTGTCGCCGCTCACCACCTCCTACAATCCCTTCTCCTAAAAAAAGGCGGGTATGCATGTTCCAAAACGTGAAATTGGCACGTCCTTCTTGTTGGGAAAGGAGCCATCTGGCTCAGTTTCAGGTCCACAGGAGCAAGTTCCAAGAAAGTACCAGATGCCTAGTCCGATCACCAATGCGACTTCACCATTGGAAAGATCAGGTGGCAAAATGTCTACGGCCCAAGTTTGAGACCGATCCAACGGTCGGATTGGGAGATATGAATTTTCGAATTTTCGGGGGTCATGGACCGTCGATGTCTGGGTGGGCATGGGTGATGGCTCCATGCCTTAGCCTGAGAAAAGAAAAAGGCAAGAGGTCCAGGATCAAGACCTGATGGGAGAAATATCCAAAAAGGTCCTTGGTCTTAGGATAGCCTTGTCAGAGTCTGCTGACTAGGATAAAGATACCTCTCCTTACTTTTTAGGTGAGGTGAGATCCTTGTGTGCTAGCCATGGACACATGGCCATTCTCCATGGGTTTGTGGGTTATGTGACCACTAGGAGTGTGCCATGAGAGCATTCTCTAGCNCTCTAGGTCGTGTGTGAGTGGTCAGCCTGATTGCTAGGCTGATTTCCTCCCTTGTGTGAGATTATGAACTCTAGTGTGTGAGCCTTAGCCTCCATGGCTAAGTGGTGTGGCTTGTGAGAGGGCTGACTTGCCCAAGCTCTAGCTCTATATGTACTCCATCATTTTGAGTGATTGAACAACCATTCTTGAGCACAAGTGATGCCCTTCGAATCACACATGCTCGCTGCTCCAAGGCTCCCTCTCTCCTCAAGTTCCAACATTTGGTATCTGAGCCAAGTTCTGCCACTTCCAGCCAGCACAGGCCGTCACTTTGAGAGTGACGGGTTGGGGTTAAACCTTCACCAGATTTGAAGATCGACCACTAGATCTTCAAGTTCAAGAGACAAGCTTTGCAACGAGCCCAAGATCGCGAAGATCCAACGGTCGGATTGAGAGTTATGCTCAAAACGAGCTCGGCCAGGGTTACACTCTTCTCTATGAGTAAGACTGTCGCCTTGTGATGACCATAACTCTCGCATTTCTTTGTCAAATTTAAAAATTGGCACATGCGAATTGTAGTATTTTTCCTAAGCTTTCCATTGGTGCAAAAATATTTGCATTCCATTGATTCGTTTGGGAGAAACGCCGTTTACAAACTGGCTGGTCTGAGTTGGAGTAGGAGCAGAAGCATACCCTGTTTTCAAGAGGGCATATCTTTCAAAATCCCCTGTTGATTACCCTGTTTTATGGGTCGATCTGAAAGGTTTTGAGCTGAATTTTCCAGTGGTGGGCTCAGTTTTTCAAAATTCCCAGTCTGCT
>SZWC01004310.1:121372-136502 GCA_023375785.1 Penium margaritaceum
CAGCTGTACCAGCGACGTACGAGGAGTGGAAGAAGAAGGACAGGCAGGCCTACAGGTTCCTTGTTAATACCATCTCCAACCCGCATCTTCAGTACGTGAGTGACAAGGCTACTGCAAAGGAGGGGTGGGACACGTTGTGCAAGAAGTATGAGAGCAAGGATCCTGCATTCCTCATGCTTTTGGAGGAAAAGATGATGGCGCTGAAAATGCAGGGTGGTGAAGGGATGGAGGTATATTTGGACAGGGCAAAGGAGCTGGCGAAGCAGCTGAGAGCGGCCGGCAATCCTGTGGAAGAGACGCGCTTCATCCTCCTCTTGCTGAGGGGACTCCCAACCAGCTACGACACGGTACGAGAGACGCTCGAGTGCCAGCCAACTCTCAAACTCGACTTCATCTACACACACCTGGTGCAAGTGGAATTGCGTCGCAATGCGGCAAAGCGCAATGGTGGCAACAGCAGTGAAGCAGCTTTCATGGCCATGGGCTCACGCAACCAGCAGCAGCAGCATTCCGGGCAGCAGAGAGGCAAGAAGAAGGGCAAGTGCCACTATTGCCAAAAAGAGGGGCACTACAAGAAAGAGTGCTTCAAGTTGAAGAGGGACCAGAAAGAGCAGCAGCAGCAGCAGCAGCAGCAAAAGCAGCAATCTCCACAGCAACAGCAGCAGCAGTCACAACAACGCCAGCAGCAGCAGCAGCAGGAGAACCAGACTAGCGTGCGCCATTTTGGCAACATGAACGTCGCCAAGGAGGTGCGCGACCGCCTCTTCATGGCGAAGTCTGAGATGTCGCAGAAGGAAAAGGCGGATCTGGTGTGGTACAAGGACTCGGGGTGTACCAAGAGTCTGACGCACCACAAGGAGTGGTTCACACAGCTGCTCTCCATTCCTCCTCGGCCGATTGCTTTGGGTGATGATCGGGTGGTGTATGCTGAGGGGATTGGGATTGTGGAGATGTGGTTGGAGACCCCGCGTGGCATTGAAGTGGCAGTTTTCCATGGCGTGCTGTATGTGCCTGATGCTGCGTTCAACCTTCTCTCAGTGTCCTCTCTCACAAACACAGGACTGCGCGTTGTCTTCGATGATGACTATGGCTACATCCTCAACAAGGAAACAGGAGAGGAGTTGGCCAAGTCGGTGAAGGAGGGCAACATGTACCGCGTGCTGGGGACGACCAAGATCCCGCATGAGCAAGGTCTTGCAGCAGTGGTGCAGGCGATAGATGGTGAGATCTGGCATGCGCGCTACGGCCACAACGGCATGCGCGCCTTGCAGCAGCTTCAAGCAAAGCAGATGGTGCGTGACCTGCCTACCATCTCTAACTTTGAGCAGCAGTTATGCATCGGATGTTTGGAGGGGAAGAAACACCGCGAGGCGTTCTCTGGAGCAGGGGAGCGTGCAAAAGTGGTGTTGGAGCTGGTCCACACGGACTTGTGCGGACCGATGCAGACCTTGAGCTTTGGAGGCTCTAGGTATTTTCTCACCTTCATTGATGATTTCAGCCGTTCCACTGTTGTGTACTTCCTTTCCTCCAAGGACCAGTGCTTTGACAAGTTGAAGGAGTTCAAGGCCATGGTGGAGAACCAATCTGGCAAGAAGATCAAGGCGTTGCGCAGCGACCGCGGTGGAGAGTACGTGAGCAAGGAATTCCTGGACTACCTCGCAGCAGCTAGCATCAAGGCGCAGCGTACCGCACCGTACTCGCCGTAGCAGAACGGTGTAGCTGAACGCGCCAACCGTACCATTGTGGAGTCCGCGCGCTCCATGCTGCATGCGGCTCGGCTGACCTACGACTTCTGGGCTGAAGCCGTGAGCACTGCGGTCTACATCAAGAACCGCAGTCCAACTAAGGCGTTGGAGCAGATGACGCCGTACGAGGTGTGGTTCGGCAAGAAGCCAAGCGTAGGTCATCTTTGCGCGTTTGGCAGCTTGGTGCACATGCACGTGCCAAAGGAAAAGCGGCAAAAGTGGGATGCGAAGAGTGTGCAGATGCTGATGATTGGCTACGACGTGGCAAGCAAGGCGTATCGCCTCTACGAGAGGGATACAGGCCACGTCATCATCTCCAGGGATGTGGTCTTCAACGAGAGCAACGTCATCGGCACCAACATCGTGTGTGAAGAGGCAGCAGAACAAGCAGCTGACGAGACAATGGGAGCAGAAATTCTTCCTGATCCAGTTTCTCCCGATCCTTCCTCCACTGTGACAGTGGGAGAATCACTCTACTCTCCCATGTCTGATGTTGCAGATACAACAGCTTCATCGGCAGAAGCAGAGGAGGGAGATGTAGCAACACCAGCAGCAGCAGTTGTGCCAGCAGCACCGCGCCAGCCGCCCGCTAACGCTCCAGCACCAGGTCGCAGGTACCCTCTTAGGGTGCGTTACAAGCCTGGTGAGCGCGGCCATTTCTGGATGCTGCAAAAACCAGAACAGATGAACGTCGTAGTTGCAGCAGATTCAGATGAGCCAACGTCATACAAGGAGGCCATGGCTGCACCGGATGCAGCAGATTGGGCGCAAGCCGTGCAGCAGGAGATACAGTCGCAGCTGGACAATGGCACATGGGAGCTGACTAAGCGTCCACCAGGTAGTAAGGTGATCAAGTGCAAGTGGGTGTTCAAGAAGAAGCGGGGAGCAGATGGTAACCTGGAAAAGTACAAGGCGAGGCTGGTCGCCAAGGGCTACTCGCAGCAAGAGGGCATCGACTATAGTGAAACTTTTGTCCCTGTTGCAAAGTTTGCCTCTGTGCGCACGCTCCTCTCTTATGCAGCAGCTGAGGACTTCGAGGTTCACCACATGGATGTCAAGACGGCATTCTTGAATGGTGACTTGGAGGAGGAGATCTACATAGAGCAGCCAGAGGGACTCGTCATGGATGGCTAGACACCTTGTCTGCAAGCTGAAGAAGTCGCTGTACGGCCTGAAGCAAGCGTCGCGTGCTTGGAACCAAAAGTTGGATGCAGCGTTGCACTGCATGGGGTTTGAGCGCAGCGAGTGTGACTACAGCATGTATCGCTGGCAGCATGAGCATGAGATCCTCATCATCATTGTCTATGTGGATGACATGCTCCTCCTTTCCAATAGCATGTCTGCACCGCAGGAGTTCAAGGAAGCCATGCAGGAGCGGTTCCACATGTCTGATCTCGGGGAGGCATCATACTTCCTCGGTATCCAGATCACGCGTGACCGCAAGTCATGCTCTCTCTCGCTGCAGCAGAGCCGCTACATCAAGGATGTTTTACAGCGGTTCGGCATGGCAGAGGCAAAACCCATCGGCACGCCGCTGGAGACGCGGCAGTACCTCGTGAGCTTCAATGGAGAAGCAAATGCAGCTGAGCGGCAGAAGTACCAGAGTGCCGTCGGCAATCTCATGTATGTGATGGTGGCAACCAGGCCGGATCTCGCACAGGCTGTGAGCGCTGTGAGCCAGCACATGGCTAATCCCGGACCGGAGCACCAGAAGGCAGTGAAGCGGATCTTCCGCTACCTTGCTGGAACCATCAACATCGGCATCACCTACAATGGCAATGACAACAGCATCATCGGCTACACAGACGCAGATTGGGCTTCAAACCCTGAGGACCGCAAGTCCATCTTTGGACATGTGTTCCTCATGAATGGTGGAGCCATCAGCTGGTGTAGCAAGCGGCAGGTGGTCGTGGCGACCTCAAGCACAGAAGCTGAGTACGTATCTCTCAGCTTTGGAGCCAAGAAAGCAGTTTGGCTCCAACGTCTCATGGCAGAGATTAGTGGGAGTGCAGCAGTTCCAGTTCCTGTGCGCGTCGATAACCAGAGCGCAATCGCACTCGCCAAGAATCCTAGGCACCATGCACGCACCAAGCACATTGATATCGCATATCATTTCATCAGGCACATGGTGTAGGAGGGTGCTATCAAGCTGGAATTTACTCCAACCAGCAAGCAGGTCGCTGATTTCTGTACCAAGCCAGTGACCGGTGAGAAGCAGCAGTTCTGCATGAAGGCATGTGGACTCAGCCCACTCTGACTGCGGCAAAGTGGGAGATTGTTGGGAAAGGAGCCATCTGGCTCAGTTTCAGGTCCACAGGAGCAAGTTCCTAGAAAGTACCAAATGCCTGCTCCGATCGCCAATCCGACTTCTTCACTGGAAAGATCAGGTGGAAAAATGTCTACGGCCCAAGTTTGAGACCGATCCAACGGTCGGATTGGGAGATATGAATTTTCGAAGTTTCGGGGGTCATAGACCATCGATGTCTGGGTGGGCATGGTTGATGGCTCCATGCCTTAGCCTGAGAAAAGAAAAAGGCAAGAGGTCCAGGATCAAGACCTGATGGGAGAAATATCCAAAAAGGTCCTTGGTCTTAGGATTGCCTTGTCAGAGTGTGCTGACTAGGATAAAAGTACCTCTCCTTACTTTTTAGGTGAGGTGAGATCCTTGTGTGCTAGCCATGGACACATGGCGATTCTCCATGGGTTTGTGGGTTATGTGACCACTAGGAGTGTGCCATGAGAGCATTCTCTAGCTCTCTAGGTCGTGTGTGAGTGGTCAGCCTGATTGCTAGGCTGATTTCCTCCCTTGTGTGAGATTATGAACTCTAGTGTGTGAGCCCTAGCCTCCATGGCTAAGTGGTGTGGCTTGTGAGAGGGCTGACTTGCCCAAGCTCTAGCTCTATATGTACTCCATCATTTTGAGTGATTGAACAACCATTCTTCAGCACAAGTGATGCCCTTCCAATCACACATGCTCGCTGCTCCAAGGCTCCCTCTCTCCTCAAGTTCCAACACTTCTAGCCTCTCCAAGGGCTGGGTTACTGAAACCACGCTTGCTGCTGCCATTTTGATCTTTGGTGATGCTTAGCGCTGTCCTTGAGTGGCGGTGCTATCCCTGTTTGTGCTACTGCTTCTGCCAGAAATCGCACTGACAAAAAATGAACTGTAGAGGCCAGCAGACCAAGAATTTGGAATCACTGATGCCACCACTTTAAGTTTGAGCTTGAAACCTTTGAGATTGACCCATAAACATTTTGGAGATATTCCCATTTGAAAACAGGGTATGCTGCTGTTCCTACTCCAGCTCAGACCAGCCGGCTTGTAAATGCGGTTTCTCCCAATCCTACCAATGGAATGCAAATATTTTTGCACCAATGGAAAGCTTAGGAAAAATACTTCATCTCGCATGTGCTACGTTTTAAATTTGATAAAGAAATGGGAGAGTTATGGTCATCACAAGGCAACAGTCTTACTCACGAAGAAGAGTGTAGCCCTGGCGAACCTCCTTTTGAGCAAATCTCTCAATCCCAGTATTAGATCTTTACAATCTTGGACTTGTTGGAAATCTTGTCTTTTGAACTTCAAGATCAAGTGGTTAATCATCAAGTTGGACGAAGAATTCACCCTAACCCGTCACTCTGAAAGTGACGGCCTCTGCTGGCTGAAAGTGGCAAAACTTGGCTCTCATACCAAGTGATGGAGCAAGAGGAGAGAGGGAGCCTTTGAGCATCAAGTATGTGGGACGAGAAGGGCAACCATTCTTCAGCGTGTGCTGAAGAATGGTTGTGAAATCACTCAAAAGGATTAAGTACATATAGAGTTAGAGCTCGGGTAAGTCAGCTCTCTCACAAGCCACACCACTTAGTCATGGAGGCTAAGGCTCACATACTGTAGTTCATATTATCACACAAGAGAGGAAATCAGCCTAGCATTGAGGCTGACTCACACATGACCTACAGAGCTAGAAAATGCTCTTATGGCATACTCCCATGGGTCACATAACCCACAATCCCATGGAGAATCACCATGTGTCCATGGCTAGTACACAAGGATCTCACCTCACCTTAAAAGTACGGAGAGGTATCGTTTTCCTAGTCAGCACACTCTGAGAAGGCAACCTAAGAATATAGGACCCTTTTGGGTATTTATCCCATCAGATCTTGACCCTGGACCTCTTCTCTTTTCTTTTCTCAGGCTAATGCATGGAATCATCGCCCATGGTCACCCAGATATCGGCGCTCGAAGACCACGAAAACTTCAAGAATTCATCTCCCAATCCGACTGTTGGATCGGCCTCAAACTTGGATCGTAGTTATTTTGCCACGTGATCTTTTCAATAATGAAGTTGGATTGATGATCCGAGCAAGCATCTTGTAGTTTTGTGGAACTTGTTATTGTGTACCTGAAACTTAGTCGGATGGCTCCTTTCCCAACAATCTCCCACTTTGCCGCAGTCAGAGTGGGCTCAGTCCACATGCCTTCATGCGGAACTGCTCCTTCTCCCAGGCTTGGTACAGAAATCAGTGACCTGCTTGCTGGTTGGAGTAAACTCTAGCTTGATAGTACCCACCCCCACCATGTCCCTGATAAGGTGATATGCGATGTCAATGTGCTAAGTGCGTGCATGGTGCTCAAGATTCTTCGCAAGTGCAATTGCGCTCTAGTAGTTAACGCGCATAGGAATTGGAGTTACTGCAGTCCCACTCGTTTCCGCCATGAGACGTTGAAGCCAAAATGCTTCCTTGACTCCAAAGGTGAGAGAGATTTACTCAACTTCCGTGCTTGAGGTAGCCACAACCACCTGCTGCTTGCTGCACCAGCTGATGACCCCATCATTAATGAGAAACACATGTCCTGAGATGAACTTGCGCTCCTCTGGGCTTGAAACCCAATCTGCGTCTCTGTAGCCAATGATGTTGTCGCTGCCATTGAAGGTGTACCGATATTGATGGTTCTAGTAAGATAGCGAAAATCTGCTTCACTGCCTTCTGGTACTCAGGTCCGGAGTTTACCTTGTGCTAGCTCACAGCGCTCATAGCCTGTACAAGGTCTGGCCTCGTTGCTACGTTCAGGTACATGAGACTACTGACGGCGGTCTAGTACTTCTCCCGTTCAGCTGCATCCGCTTCTCCATTCAAGCTCACGAGGTATTGCCGCGTCTCGAGTAGTGTGCTGATTGGTTTGGCCTCTGCCATGCCGAACCATTGCAAGATATCCTAGATGTAGTGGCTTTGCTGCGGTGAGAGAGAGAGTGTTTTGCGCTCATGCGCGATCTGGATTCCAAGGAAGTATGATGCCTCCACGAGATTGGACATCAGGAAGCGCTCCTAGATAGCCTCCTTCAACTCCTGCAGTGGAGACATATTTTTGGAAAGGAGGAACATGTCATCCACATAGACGATGATGATGAGTTCCTCATGACCATGCTGCCAGCGATAGACACTACAGTCACACTCAGTACTATCAAACCCCATGCAGAAATTGGATGCATCGTTGCATCCAATTTCTGGTTCCAAGCACGCGACGCTTGCTTGAGGCCGTAAAATCACTTTTGTAGCTTGCAAACCAGGTGCTCCTGGCCATCTACGAGGAATCCCTCCGGCTGCTCCATGTAGATTTCCTCCTCCAAGTCACCGTTCAAGAATGCCCTCTTGACATCCATGTGGTGAACATCAAAGTCCTCAGCTATTGCATAAGAAAGGAGCGTGTGCACAGAGGTAAACTTTGTAACAGGAGCAAAGGTTTGTGTGTAGTTGATGCCTTTATGCTACGAGTTGCCCATGGCGACGAGCCTTGCCTTGTACTTTTCCAAGTTGCCATCTGTTCCTTGCTTCTTTCTTAACACCCACTTGTACTTGATTTACTTGTGTCCAGGTGGACGCTCAGTCAGCTGCCATGTAGCGGTGTCGAGCTGCGAGTGTATCGCTTGCTATACTGCTTGCACCCAACCTGTTGCATCTAGCGCAGCCATGGCCTCCATGTACAACGTTGGCTCATTAGAATCTGTTGCAAGTGCAAAATTTATCTGATCTGGCTTTTCGAACATCCAAAATTACCCACGCTCACCAGGCTTGTAGCGCATCCTGAGAACGTACCTGTGACCTGGTGCCCAAACGTTAGCGGGATGTTTGCGCAGTACTGCAGGTACAATTGTTGGTGTCATTTCCTCCAACGCCTTGGTGGGACTGCAGTTCTTTATGTACACCGCATTGCTCACTCCTTCAGCCAAAAAGTCATAGGTGAGCCAAATTGCGTGAAGCATGGAGCACGCAAATTCAACGATTTTGCAGTTGGCGCATTCAACAATGCCGTTCTGCTACGGCGAGTATGGCACGATGTGCTGCACCTTGATGCCTACTCTTACGCCTTAGATCGTGCCATACTCACAGATCGCTGTCCTATAACTCTTTCCTGAGGTACTGTCCATCACGATCGCTGAACATCGCCTTGATCTTCTTTCCTGTCTGGTTCTCTACCATTACCTTGAACTCCTTGAACCTGTCAAAACACTTATCCCTGGAGGAAAGGGAGTACACAGCAATGCAATGCTTGAAATCATCAATGAAGGAGAGAAAATACATAAAGCCTTCAAAGCTGTGGGTCTGCATCGGGCCATACGAGTCAGTGTGGACGAGCTCCAACGCCTCCTTCGCGCGCTCCCCTGCCGTAGAGAATACCTCACGATGCTGTTTTCCCTCCAAATAGCTGATGCACAAGTGCTACTCAAAGTAAGAGATGGTAGGTAAATAACGCACCATCTATTTTGTTTGAAGTTCCTGTAAGGTGCGCATGCCGATGTGGCCATAGCGCGCATGCCAGATTTCCCAAGGTGTGGCCTGCACAGTGCTGTAAGACTCTGCTCGCACAGGACCTTTGTCCATCCCAACAGGCGGAATATGTCTCCATCCTTCACCAACGTCGCCAATGTTGGAAAAGGAGCCATCCGACTCAGTTTCAGGTCCACGAGAGTAAGTTCCAGGAAAGCACCAGATGCCTACTCCGATTGTCAACCCAAGCTCACCATTCGAAAGATCAGGTGGAAAAATGTCTGCGGTCCAAGTTTGAGGCCCATCCAACGGTTGGATTGGGAGATATGAATTTTGAACTTTTCAGGGTCATCGACCGCCGATATCCGAGTGACCATGGGCGATGGCTCCATGCCTTAGCCTGAGAAAAGTAAAAGGCAAGAGGTCCAGGGTCAAGAACTGATGGGAGAAATATCCAAAAAGATCCTAGATTCTTGGGTTGCCTTGTCAGAGTGTGCTGACTAGGAAAAAGGCACCTCTCCCTACTTTTTAGGTGAGGTAACATCCTTGTGTGCTAGCCATGGACACATGGCAATTTTCTATGGGATTGTGGGTTATGTGACCACTAGGAGTGTGCAATGAGAGCATTTCCTAGCTCTCTAGGTCATGTGTGAGTGGTCAGCCTGATTACTAGGCTGCTTTCCTCCCTTGTGTGAGATTATGGACTCTAGTGTGTGAGCCTTACCCTCCATGACTAAGTGGTGTGGCTTGTGAGAGGGCTGACTTGCCCAAGCTCTAGCTCTATATGTACTCCATCATTTTCAGTGATTAAACAACCATTCTTCACCACAAGTGATGCCCTTCCAGTCCCATATGCTTGCTGCTCCAAGGCTCCCTTTTTCCTCCAGTTCGTATACTTGGTATCACAGCCAAGTTCTGCCACTTTCTGTGAGTAGATGCCGTCACTTTGAGAGTGACGGGTGGAGATAAAACGTTTACCAAATTTGATCATCAACCATTAGAGCTTCAAGTTCACAAGACAAGCTATCCAACGAGCTCAAGATCCTAAATATCCAACGGTCAGATTGAGAGTTATGCTTAAAACGACGTCGGCTAGGGCTACACTCTTCTCTCTGAGTAAGACTGTCCCTTTGTGATGACCATCTCTCTCTCCTTTCTTTGTCAACTTTAAAACGTAGCACATAAGAATTGAAGTATTTTTCTGAAGCTTTCCACTGGTGCAAAAATATTGGCATTCCTTCAGTACATTTGGGAGAAACGCCGTTTACAAGCTAGTTCGTGTGAGCTGGAGTAGGAGAAGAAGCATACCCTGTTTTCAAGAGGGCATATCTTTCAAAATCCCCTGTTGATGACCCTGTTTTATGGGTCGATCGGAAAGGTTTTGAGCTATGTTTTCCAGTGGTGGGCTAAGTTTTTCCAAATTCCCAGTCTGTTGGCCTCCACAGTCCACTTTCTATTAGACAGATTTCTGGCGGAAGCAGCAGCAGAAGCAGGGGTAGCGCCGCCAGTCAAGGGCACCACTGCGCATCACCAAAGCTCAAAATAGCAGCAGCAGGCATGGTAACAGCAGCCCAGCCCTTGGAGAGGCTGGAAGGATGTGCCGACTTCACGTTTTGGAAGATCCGTACCCGCCTCCTTTTGGAGGAGAGGTGCTTGTGGGAGGTGGTAAGCGGCGACGAGCGCGCTCCGCCTCCACAGGCAAAAGGCATCACCGCAGCGGAGGTGGTAGCGGGGAAGACGCCGCAAAAAGGTGCAGAAAATGCAAGTTCATCTAAAATTGCAGCGGTGGCAAATGAGGAGTGGAAGAAGAAGGACGGGCAGGCTTACAGGCTGCTTGTCAACACCATCTCCAACCCGCATCTTCAGTACCTCAGTGACAAGGCTACTGGAAAAGAGCGGTGGGACACGTTGTGCAAAAAGTATGAGGGAAAGGATCCTTCATTCCTCACGCTTTTGGAGGAGAAGATGATGGCCTTGCAGCAGTGGTGCAGGCCACAAATGGCAAAATCTGGCCTGCGTGCTCCGGCCACATCAGCATGCGCGCCTTACAACAACTTCAAACGAAGCAGATTGTGCGTGACTTGCCCACCATCTCTAACTTTGAGCAGCACTTGTACATCGGCTGTTTGGAGGGGAAGCAGCATCGCGAGGCATTCTCTGGAGCAGGAGAGCGCGCGAAGGAGGTGCTGGAGCTGGTCCACACAGACTTGTGTAGCCCGATGCAAACCCAAAGCTTTAGAGGCTCAAGGTATTTTCTCACCTTCATTGATGATTTCAGCCGTTACACTGCTCTGTACTTCCTTTCCTCCAAGGACCAATGCTTTGACAGGTTCAAGGAGTTCAAGGCCATGGTGGAGAACTAGACTGGCAAGAAAATCAAGGCACTGCAAAACGATCGCGGTGGAGAGTACCTAGGCAAGGAGTTTATGGACTATCTCGCAGCAGGAGGCATCAAGGCGTAGCACACCACGCCACGCTTGCCACAGCATAATGGCGTAGCAGAAAGCGCTAACCGGACCATCGTTGACTCGGCGCGCTCCATGCTGCACGCTGCTCGCCTCACCTACGACTTTTGAGCGGAAGCAGTTAGCACTGCGGTGTATATCAAGAACCCCACTCGTGTTGTTCTTTTATACCCCATGGCCACTACTATGGCTTGACGGACAGGTTGGGCATGCACTGCTCCCTTGAAGTGAGTCCTCCTGACCTTGTTCATGGTGCAAGACCAAGCGAGACACGAGAAGTGTAGCGCAACGGATACCATGTTGGACTTAGGGACAACAGGTTCTGCGATCGAGCCTTGATGTGCGCAAGAGGTTTTTTGACCTTCTAGCATAGGGGAAGTTTCTTAGACATTTCTCCATGCATGAGGAGAGTGCGCCACTTGGCGGTCAGTGGATGCGCCACTTGGCGGACTGGTGAGGTGCTGTGGAGTGACCACCCCAAAAGTGTCACTACCCACACACCTTAGAAGCTAGGCCTAGGACTATATGTACCAGGCTCATTCCTCATTCTAATTACACTANTCATGGTGCAAGACCAAGCGAGACACGAGAAGTGTAGCGCAACGGATACCATGTTGGACTTAGGGACAACAGGTTCTGCGATCGAGCCTTGATGTGCGCAAGAGGTTTTTTGACCTTCTAGCATAGGGGAAGTTTCTTAGACATTTCTCCATGCATGAGGAGAGTGCGCCACTTGGCGGTCAGTGGATGCGCCACTTGGCGGACTGGTGAGGTGCTGTGGAGTGACCACCCCAAAAGTGTCACTACCCACAGAGCTTAGAAGCCAGGCCTAGGACTATATGTACCAGGCTCATTCCTCATTCTAATTACACTATCTAGCCTTAGATGCTCCTCACAGAGTTGTCCACCTAAGGAACAGTATAAAGAAGACACTGGTTGGTCTAAGCCCCAGGAGTTAGTCTTTGACTAGCACTTTGCGCGAAAGTGACCAAGTGTTCAATGGACACAGTTGCTAGCAAGTGATTGCCTAGGAACTGCTCAGTGTGGAACCGTGATCCTGAGGGTGATATCTTCTCCTAGCTTAAATGCTAGGAACGGACGGCAGGTGCTATTGTGTCGGTCCTGTTTTCTAGTCTGTTTGCCTCAGGCTGGTTGACAAAGGGTTATGGGCCCACATTGACCAGTTGTAAGGCACGCTTCGCTCAACTCTGGTACGCTCTCTCCAAGTGCACACGCCGGCTCCATCAGCTCCATCAGCTCCATCAGCTCCATCGGCTCCATCAGCTTCATCAGCTCTAATGGTTTGGTCTGTACTTAGCACACAGGGACTAAGGAAAAGCTCTGCCCTTGGAGGTACGACCCTTGTATCCCAACCAAGACAAGCTTTGCCCTTGGTGCCAAGACCTTGGGTGTGTTGGTATAGATGTATTCTCTATCTGCAGGTGAACATCAGCTGGAGGGGTAAGCAACGGATCTGCATCCTAAAACCGGTAGCAGACATCAGCTAACATCAGCCTACATCGGCCTCAACACAACAGAGACATGGGAAGCAAACAAGGGCAACAAAAATGGTTGACCCATTCGGAGGAGTGGGGACTGCCACAGGGCAGTCCTCAAGCTCAACAGTGGTGTCCAGAGGGTAGATCATTGGAGCAAATGTGAGTGCTATATCACTTCCGCAAGGTCTTGGACCCCTGGGAGGAATCCCCATTTTTGAGGGGATTGACTTCCCGTTTTGGAGATGGCAGTTCGAGCTGGCGATGAAAGTACGCGGTTTCATCAAGCTACTGAAGGGAGAGGAGCAGGTTCCCGCGGAAGGCACATTTGAGCATGAGGCATGGATGGATCGAAATGATATTGTCATGTCATTCCTCAGCAACGCGATAGCCAAGAAGTATGTTCCCATCATTGCCAGGTATACGTTGGCTTCCGAAGCTTACGACAAGCTCAAGCGCGTGTACCAATCCACCTCCCTCGCGAACAGACTAGTCATCCTACACTTGTTGATCAGCATGCGGGTGAATGAGGGTGAGTTAAACCCCAATTTCCTACAGGATTTTGAAGGACTCCTTGGCAAGGCTTGCCAGATGAACTGGGACCCTGACGAGAACATGCAAGCCATGATCCTCCTCATGGCGCTACCGGAGAGCTGGAGCCCAATGATCACTGTCATGGGCGGCTGGAAAGAGGACGACCTGACGTACACGATAGTGCCTGAGTACGTGCGAAACAAGGCCATGCACCACAGCGGAAATGAGGCTAACTTCTCAGCCTATGTCGCACGCTACGGTGGCCGCGGGAGCAAAGGGTCAGCCTTTGGTCAGAAAGGCGGTAGTGGAAGCGGTGGTGGCAGAGGCAACAATGGCCGCAAGGCTCCCAAGCGACAGGGTAACTGTCGCAACTGCGAGAAACCTGGGCACTAGGCAAGAGAGTGCAAGTCGCCAAACAAGGAAGACGGCGGAAGCGGTGGGAACAAAGGCAACAAAAAGGGTGGCAAAACAGCCACCATTATGATGGCACAGAGCACGCCTCCAGCAAAAGGAGTGGCGCTGCTCAGGCCAGGAGCTTTCGGGCTCGACTCCGGCACCGATCATCACTCCAGCAACGACCAGGCTGGATTTGTCTCCATCGGCCCCACCGAACGGCAGTTCAGATGTGCAAACGGCAGTGTCATCAACGCAAAGGGCGTGGGAGAAAAGTTGGTGAGCATCAACCTTAATGGTGCAGAGAAGGAACTCCGGCTACGTGACGTGGTCTACATGCCCTCCTTTGCGGCAAACTGTCTGTTTGTGTCAAAGATAACGGACAACGACATGACATTGGTGTTCACACAAAAGAAGGCAGTCATCGCCACGAACGAGGACATCAAGGTCCTCTATGCCAACAAAGATCTCATGGCACAGGTTCCAGGGCTTGACGGACTCTACGTATTGCAGACAATTGCAGTAAAGACCTCGGAAGACAAGGGTCATACGGGTGCAGCGGAGGCAGTGGTCTCGGCACCAACATAGGAGAGTACACTAACGAGAATTGAAAAAGCAACCTCTACCGCAAAGGACGAAGACGTTGATCTGTGGCAAAAACGCTTTGGGCACGTTGCAAACAGCACGCTCCAAGTCATTCAGCAACAACAGCTGGTCCGTGGCATGGATGGCTGCAAGAAGGATGCGGTTGGGTGTGGCAGCCTGTGTGAACCTTGCCTCCAAGGCAAGACCAAACGAACGCACTTTGAGCGCAATGGACGCCGCGCAGAATCAGCCCTTGACCTAATTCACACCAACGTGTATGGACCCTTTCGTACGGTATCAAATGGTGGTAGCAAGTACTTTCTGACCTTCATATATGACTACAGCCGCAAGGCGTGGATCTTCTTCCTCAAAACAAAGGGAGAGGTCAGAGAAACATTGCAGGAGTTTGTCGCCATGGTGGAGCGGTAGACCGGAAAGAAAGTCAAAGGGAGGAGGAGCGACAACGGCAGAGAGTAGGAGGCATGCAAGGGCTAGTTGCGGCAACATGGGATCAACCACCAGCCCACAACGCCTTACACGCTGTAGAGCAATGGTGTTGCCGCACGGATGAATCAGACCATCCTCGGCATGGTGCATAGCATGCTCTTTGTGTTGGAAAAGGAGCCATCTGGCTCAGTTTCAGGTCCACAGGAGCAAGTTCCAGGAAAGTACCAGATGCCTGCTCCGATCGCCGATCCGACTTCACCATTGGAAAGATCAGGTGGCAAAATGTCTACGGTCCAAGTTTGAGGCCGATCCAACGGTCGGATTGGGAGATATGAATTTTCAAAGTTTCGGGGGTCATGGACCGTCGATGTCTGGGTGGGCATGGGTGATGGCTCCATGCCTTAGCCTGAGAAAAGAAAAAGGCAAGAGGTCCAGGGTCAAGACCTGATGGGAGAAATATCCAAAAAGGTCCTTGGCCTTAGGATTGCCTTCTCAGAGTGTGCTGACTAGGATAAAGGTACCTCTCCTTACTTTTTGGGTGAGGTGAGATCCTTGTGTGCTAGCCATGGACACATGGCAATTCTCCATGGGTTTGTGGGTTATGTGACCACTAGGAGTGTGCCATGAGAGCATTCTCTAGCTCTCTAGGTCGTGTGTGAGTGGTCAGCCTGATTGCTAGGCTGATTTCCTCCCTTGTG
>SZWC01004310.1:140644-161409 GCA_023375785.1 Penium margaritaceum
CTTAGGATTGCCTTGTCAGAGTGTGCTGACTAGGATAAAGGTACCTCTCCTTACTTTTTGGGTGAGGTGAGATCCTTGTGTGCTAGCCATGGACACATGGCAATTCTCCATGGGTTTGTGGGTTATGTGACCACTAGGAGTGTGCCATGAGAGCATTCTCTAGCTCTCTAGGTCGTGTGTGAGTGGTCAGCCTGATTGCTAGGCTGATTTCCTCCCTTGTGAGAGATTATGGACTCTAGTGTGTGAGCCTTAGCCTCCATGGCTAAGTGGTGTGGCTTGTGAGAGGGCTGACTTGCCCAAGCTCTAGCTCTATATGTACTCCATCATTTTGAGTGATTGAACAACCATTCTTCAGCACAAGTGATGCCCTTCCAATCACACATGCTCGCTGCTCCAAGGCTCCCTCTCTCCTCAAGTTCCAACACTTTGATGCAAGGCTTCCACCGCGGTTTTGGGCGGAAGCAGCAAGAACGGCATCCTATCTTGTCAACATGATTCCTGCGGCTGCTCTGGGCAGGCGCGAAAAGAAGAAGGGCAAGCAACAGATGACGCCACAAGAAGTTTGGTCAGGGAAGAAGCCGGACACATCACACCTGAAAGTATTCGGCTCCACTGCATGGGCAAAGGTCCAGGCAGGTGAGGGTGCCGGCAAGCTGGATTGAAGAACATGAAAGTGTGTTATGGTGGGCTATGATATGGCCCACAAGATATATCGCTTGTGGGACCTGGCAAGAAGAACACTCATCACCAGCCGGGATGAGACCTTTGACGAGAGGAAACCAGGCAAGGAAGAGATGCTTGATCCCACGGAAACTCCAAAACGGGAAGAGTGGTTGGTCTTGCTAGAGTCAGGAGATCAAGCTCCCAAAAACTGGCAAGTGGTGCCAGTGCGGCAGGCCGTGAAGAAGAGTGGTGTGCCAGGGGGAGCGGCTGTGCAGGCTGACGCAGCGGCGAGCTCCGGCATAGAGCCGGAGACGTCCGAGGCCTCTAGGACCAGCTTGGAGGCCAGTGGCTCTTCAAAAGAGGACAATTTAACTCCAGGGCAGCCGACACCAAAGGAGCAACAGCATGGCAAACATCCACCAGCAATGCAACGTCGCAGCACACGAGAAAGAAAATAAACTCCAAAGTACGACGCTGACACAGGAAGCTTGACTCGACTGAGCAGGTCCCGTTTGGCTCAGGGAGAGCCGCTCACTATGGCTGAGGCACTGGCAAGGCCCGATGCGGCCAAGTGGAAGGAGGCGGTGGACAGCGAGCTCGCGTCCATCGAAGAAAATGGCACATGGGTGCTGGTGGACAGACCCGCTAACGCTGACGTGGTGGGCTCAAAGTGGGTACTCAGGTTGAAGCGAAAGCCAGATGATAGCATCGACAAGTATAAGGCAAGGGTCGTGGCAAAAGGGTTCTCACAGCGCGCAGGGCCTGAGTACGATGAGACCTTCGCACTGGTCGTCACGTTTGCCTCCATCAGGTCCCTGCTTGCTGTCGCTACCGCCAAAGACCTTGAGATCCACGACATGGATGTGAAGATAGCCTTCCTTTATGGGAAGCTCAATAAGGAGATGCGAATTGAGGTATTGGAAGGTGTCAAAGCACCCGAGGGTAAGGTGTGCAAGTTGGTGAAGGCGTTGTACGGGCTGAAACAGACCCCATGGATCTGGTGCATAGAGATGGACAGCTTCATGGCTGAGATCTCCTTCGCACATTGCAAGAATGACCCTAGCGTCTATGTGCGGGAGGACGAACGTTGCTTGCTACTTGTGGCGTTGTACATGGATGATCTTATCATGTGTTCTTCCTCGCAGGAGGCCCTCACGGACCTCAAGAAAAATCTGGCCGGCAGATTTAAGATGAAGGACATGGGACCTCTCGAGTACTACCTCGGGATTGCTGTTCACCGCAACCGCAAAGCAGGCACCATCGAGCTCAACCAGACCAAGTACATCATGGACATCTTGAAGCGCTACAACATGGAGGACTGCAAGCCCGTCAGCACCCCCATGCCCTCCGACTGCAAGCTCTCCTCCTCCATGTCACCAAGTAGCGAGGCACACTGGCGGGAGATGCAAAACATTCCATACCAGTCCGCCGTTGGAAGCCTCATGTATGTAATGATGGGAACATGACCTGACATTGCTTATGCAATGGGTCGGGTAAGCAGGTTTGTGGCCAATCCTGGGCCAAAACACTGGCAAGTCGTGAAGCGGATTTTTTGCTACCTGAAAAAGACTCGGCGCATCGGACTTTGGTGTGGAGGTCTAGAAGGATCAGACTTGCTGCGTCTTACATGCCACACTGACGCGGACTGGAGAGGACGGATTGATGACGGGAAGTCCACCTGAGGGTTTGTCTGTCTTCTCAACGGTGGTGCGGTCTCGTGGGCAAGTAGGAAACAGGACTGCGTCTTGCTTTCTACTGTTGAGGCGGAGTACATTGCACTCTCCGAAGTGTACAAGGAAACACAGTGGCTTTGCAATTTGCTTGATGAGATCAAGGCACCACAAGAGGAAGCAACGGTCATCCGCATCGACAACCAAAGTGCCATCGCTATGGCAGAGGATGACATGATCTCCCGGTGTACAAAGCACATCGATATTCGGTACCACTACTCACGTGACCTTATCGCCAAGGGTGTCGTGGAACTCAAGCACGTCACAACCAAGAAAATCCTTGCCGACTTCTTGACAACGCCGCTAGACAACGATTTGCATGTTGCAGGTGCTCGAGCAGTCGGCATGGTGGATGCAAGAGATGAGAACTAAAGACGAAGAAAGTTGACGTGCACAAACACAACCTAGAGCTATAGGTTCATGCCAAAGAAAAACTACCACAGCAGGTGGCCTAAGGTGCAAGGGAGAGATTGTTGTTCATCGATATCCCATGGCCACTACTATGGCTTGACGGACAGGTTGGGCATGCACTGCTCCCTTGGAGTAAGGCCCCGAGACCTTGTTCATAGTGCAAGTCCAAGTGAGACACCAGAAGTGTAGCGCAACGGATAGCATGTTGGACTTAGGGGCAACAGGTCCTGCGATTGAGCCTTGATATGCATAGGAGGTTTTTTGACCTTCTAGCACAGGGAAGTTTCTTAGACATTTCTCCATGCATTGGGAGAGTGCGCCACTTGGCGCTCAGTGGATGCGCCAATTGGCAGACTAGTAAGGTGCTGTGGAGTGACCACCCCAAAAGTGTCACTACCCATACACCTTAGGAGCCAGGCCTAGGACTATATGTACCAGGCTCATTCTTCATTCTAATTACGCAATCTTGCATTAGATGCTCCTCACAGAGGTGTCCAACTAAGGAACAGTAGAAAGAAGACACTGGTTAGTCTAAGCCCCAGGAGTTAGTCTTTGTCTAGCACCTCGCGAAAGTGACCAAGTGTTAAGTGGACACAGTTGCTAGCAAGTGCTTGCCTAGGAACTGCTTAGTGTGGAACCATGATCCTGAGAATGATATCTTCTCCTAGCTGAAATGCTAGGAGCGGACGGCAGGTGCTATTGTGTCGGCCCTGTTTTCTAGACCGTTTGCCTCAGGCCGGTTGACAAGTCCAGCCAAGGCCCTGGAGTACATGACGCTGTACGAGGCGTGTTTCGGCAAAAAGCCGAGCGTGGGTCATCTTTGCACGTTTGGCAGCTTGGCACACATGCACGTGCCAAAGGAGAAGCGGCACAAGTGGGACACGAAGAGCGCGCAGATGCAGATGATTGGCTACAACGTGGCAACCAAGGCCTATCACCTCTACGAGAGGGATACAGGCCACGTCATCATCTCCAGGGATGTCGCCTTCAACGACAATAGCGTCATCGGCACCAATATTATCTCTGAAGAGACAGCAGAAGCAGCAGCTGATAAGGCAGTGGGAGCACATATCCTTCCTGACCCAGTCTCTCCTGATCCTTCCTCCACTATGACAGAGGGAGAACCATTCTACTCTCCCATGTCTGATGGAGCAGATACAACGGCCTCATCGGCAGTAACAGAGGAAGAAGATGGACCACCATCAACAGGAGCAGTTGTGCCGGCAGAATCGCATCAGCCACGTGCTAACGCTCCAGCACCAAGTCGGAGGTACCCTGTCAGGGTGCGCTACAAGCCTGGTGGGCGCGGGCATTTCTGGATGCTCTAGAAACCAGACCAGATGAACGTCGAAGTTGCAGCAGACTCTTATGAGCCGACGTCGTACAAGGAGGCCATGGCGGCACCAGATGCAGCAGATTGGGCACAAGCTGTGCAGCAAGAGATACAGTCGTAGCTCAACAATGGATACGTGGGAGCTGACTGAGCGTCCACCTGGACGTAAGGTGATCAAGTGCAAGTGGGTGTTGAGGAAGAAGTAGGGAGCAGATGGCAACCTGGAAAAGTATTGGGCGAGGCTGGTCGCCAAGGGCTACTCGCAGCAGGAAGGCATCGACTGCAAAGAAACGTTTGCTCCTATTGCGAAGTTTGTCTTTGTACATACGCTCCTTTCCTATGCAACAGCAGAGGACTTTGAGGTCCATCACATGGACGTCAAGACGGCGTTCCCGAACGGTGACCTGGAAGAGGAGATTTACATGGAGCAACCGGAGGGCTTCATTATAGATGGCCAGGAGCACCTAGTTTGCAAGCTGCACAAGTCGCTAAACGGCCTCACACAAGCATCGCGTGCTTGGAACCAGAAGTTGGATGCGGCGTTGTAGTGCATGGGGTTTGAGCGCAGTGAATGTGGCTACAACATCTATCGCTGGCAGCATGGTCATGAGGTGCTCATCATCATCATTTTTGTTCATGGCATACTCCTCCTTTCCAACAGCATGTCTGCACTATAGGAGTTCAAGGAGGCCATGCAGGAGCGCTTCTAGGTTTCTTATCTTGAGAGGCATCATACTTCCTTGGTATCCAGATCACGCATGACCGCAAATCATGCTCTCTCTCGCTAGAACAGAGCCGGTACATCAAGGATGTCTTGCCAAGGTTCGGCGTGTTAGAGGCAAAACCCATCGGTACGTCGTTGGAGACCCGGAAGTACCTTGTGCGCTTCAATGGAGAAGCAAATGCAGCTGAGCGGCAAAAGTACCAAAACGCTGTCGGCAGCCTCATGTATCTGATGGTTGCAACCAGGTCAGACCTCGCACAGGCTGTTAGCGCTGTGAGCCAGCACATGGCAAACCCTGGACCTCAGGACCAGAAGGCAGTGAAGCGGATCTTCCGCTACCTTGTTGGAACCATCAACATCGGCATCACCTACAACGGCAACAACAACAGCATCATCGGCTACACAGACGCAGATAGGGCTTCAAACCCTGAGGACCATAAGTCCATCTGTGAACATGTGTTCCTCATCAATGGTGAGGCCCTCAGCTTGTTGGCAAAGGAGCCATCTGGCTCAGTTTCAGGTCCACAGGAGCAAGTTCCGGGAAAGTACCAGATGCCTGCTGCGATCGCCAATCCGACTTCACCATCGGCAAGATCAGGTGGCAAAATGTCGACGGCCCAAGTTTGAGGCCGATCCAACGGTCGGATTGGGAGATGTGAATTTTCGAAGTTTTGGGAGTCATGCACCGTCGATGTCTAGGTGGGCATGGGTGATGGCTCCATGCCTTAGCTTGAGAAAAGAAAAAGGCAAGAGGTCCAGGGTCAAGACCTGATGGGAGAAATATCCAAAAAGGTCCTTGGTCTTAGGATTGCCTTGTCAGAGTGTGCTGACTAGGATAAAAGTACCTCTCCTTACTTTTTAGGTGAGGTGAGATCCTTGTGTGCTAGCCATGGACACATGGCGATTCTCCATGGGTTTGTGGGTTATGTGACCACTAGGAGTGTGCCATGAGAGCATTCTCTAGCTCTCTAGGTTGTGTGTGAGTGGTCAGCCTGATTGCTAGGCTGATTTCCTCCCTTGTGCGAGATTATGGACTCTAGTATGTGAGCCTTAGCCTCCATGGCTAAGTGGTGTGGCTTGTGAGAGGGCTGCCTTGCCCAAGCTCTAACTCTATATGTACTCCATCATTTTGAGTGATTGAACAACCATTCTTCAGCACAAGTGATGCCCTTCCAACCACACATGCTCGCTGTTCCAAGGCTCCCTCTCTCCTCAAGTTTCAACACAGCTAGTGCAGCAAGCGGCAAGTGGTCCTGGCCACCTCAAGCACGGAAGTTGAGTACATCTCTCTCACCTTTGGAGCCAAGGAAGCAGTTTGGCTTCAGCATCTCATGGCAGAGATGAGTGTGAGTGCAGCAGTTCTAGTTCTTGTGTGCGTCGACAACCAGAGCACAATCTCACTCTGCAAGAATCTTGAGCACCATGCACGCACCAAGCAGATTGACATCGCATACAAGTTCATCAGGCACATGTTATAGGAAGGTGCTATCAAGCTAGAGTTTACTCTAACCAGCAAACAGGTCGCTGATTTTTGCACCAAGCCAGTGACCCGTCTGCTGGACCTGGAGGAGAGAGGGATCCTTGGAGCAGCGAGCATGTGAGACTGGAAGGGCATCACTTGTGCTGAAGAATGGTTGTTAAATCACTCAAAATCATGGAGTACATATAGAGCTAGAGCTTGGGCAAGTCAGCCCTCTCACAAGCCACACCACTTCGCCATAGAGGCTAAGGCGCACACACTAGAGTCCATACTCTCACACAACAGAGGAAATAGGCCTAGCAATCAGGCCGACCACTCACACACGACCTAGAGAGCTAGAGAATGCTCTCATGGCACACTCCTAGTGGTCACATAATCCACAAATCCATTGAAAATCGCCATGTGTCCATGGCTAGCACACAAGGATCTCACCTCACCTAAAAAGCAAGGAGAGGTACCTTATTCCTAGTCAGCACACTCTGACAAGGCAACCCAAGAATCTAGGACCATTTGGGATATTTCTCCCATCAGGTCTTGACCCTGGATCTCTTGTCTTTTTCTTTTCTCAGACTAAGGCATGGAGCCATCACCCATGGTCACCCGGATATCGGCGGTCGATGATCCTGAATACTTCGAAAATTCATATCTCCTAATCCGACCATTGGATTGGCCTCAAACCTAGACCGTAGACATTTTGCCACCTGATCTTTCCATTAGTAAAGTAGAATTGACGATCGGAGCAGGCATCTGGTACTTTCTTGGAACTTGCTCCTGTGGACCTGAAACTCAGCCGGATGGCTCCTTTCCCAACAATCTCCTACTTTGCCGTAGACAGAGAGTACTGAGTCCACATGCCTTCATGCAGACTGCTGCTTCTCAATGGTCACTAGCTTGGTATTGAAATCAGTAACCTGCTTGTTGGTTGGAGTAAACTCTAGCTTGATAGCACCCTCCTACACCATGTGCCTGATGAAGTGATATGCGATGTCAATGTGCTTGGTGCGTGCATGGTGCTCATGATTCTTGGCGAGTACGATTGCGCTCTGGTCGTGGACGCGCACAGGAACTGGAACTGCTGCACTCCCACTCATCTCTGTCATGAGACGCTGAAGCCAAACTGCTTCCTTCGCTCCAAACCTGAGAGAGACATACTCAGCTTTTGTGCTTGAGGTTGCTAAGACCACCTGTCACTTGCTGCACCAGCTGATGGTCCGAGCATTCATGAGGAACACATGTCTAGAAATGGACTTGCGGTCCTCAAGGTTTGAAGCCATATCAGCGTCTGTGTAGCCGATGATGCTGTTGTCGTTGCCGTTGTAGGTGATGCTGATGTTGATGGTTCGAGCAAGGTAGCAGAAGATCCGCTTCACTTCCTTCTGGTGCTCAGGTCCGCGGTTTGCCATGTGCTGGCTAACAGTGCTAAAAGCCTATGCAAGGGCCGGCTTGGTTGCAACTATCAGGTACATGAGGCTGCCGACGGTGTTCTGGTACTTCTGCTGCTCAGCTGTATCCGCTTCTCCATTGAATCTCACGAGGTACTACCGCGTCTCCAACGGCGTGCCGATGGGTTTTGCCTCTGCCATGCCGAACCACTACAAGACATCCTTGATGTAGCGGCTCTGCTATAGTGAGAGAGAGCGTGATCTGCGGTCATGTGTGATCTGGATACTAAGAAAGTATGATGCCTCCCTAAGATCAGACATCTGGAAGCGCTCCTGCATGGCCTCCTTTTACTCCTACAATGCAGATATGCTGGTGGAAAGGAGGAACATATCATCCACATAGACGATGATGATGAGCACCTCATGACCATGCTGTTGGCGATAGACACTATAGTCACACTCACTGCGTTCGAACCCCATGCACTACAACGCCGCATCCAACTTCTGGTTCCAAGCACGCGACGCTTGCTTGAGGCTGTAGAGCGACTTTTGCAGCTTGGAAACCAGGTGCTCTTGGCCATCCATGACGAACCCCTCCGGCTGCTTTATGAAAATTTCCTCCTCCAGGTCACCGTTCAGGAACGCCATCTTGACGTCCATGTGGTGGACCTCAAAGTCCTCTGCTACTGCATAGGAAACGAGCGTACGCACATAGGCAAACTTTCCAATAATGGCAAAGGATTTGTGTAGTCGATGCCTTCTTGCTGCGAGAACTCTAGGCGACCAGCCTCAACTTGTACTTTTACAGGTTGCCATCTGCTCCTCGCTTCTTCTTGAACACCTACTTGCACTTGATCACCTTTTGTCCAGGTGGACGCTCACTCAGCTCCCACGTATCGTTGTCGAGCTGCAACTATATGTCCTATTACACAGCTTGCGCCCAGTCCGTTGCATCTGGTGCAACCTTGGCCTCCTTTTATGACTACGGCTCATCAAAGTCTGCTACAATTGCGACGTTCATCTGGTCTGGTTTTTGGAGTATCCAAAAATGCCCGTGCTCACCGGGCTTGTAGCGCACCCTGAGAGGGTACCTTCGACGTGGTGTTGGTACGTTAACAAGCAGCTGGCGCGGTGCTACTTCCACAGCTGCTTATGCTGATGGTGGTGCATCTTCTTCCTCTGCTTCTGCCGATTAGGCCGCCGTATCTGCTGCATCAGACATGGGAGAGTAGACTGGTTCTCCTAGTGTCATAGTGGAGGAAGGGTCAAGAGAAGCTCGGTCAGGAAGGAAATCTGCTCCCACTGCCTTGTCAGCTGCTGCTTCTGCTGCCTCGTCACAAACAATGCCGATGACGTTGCTCTCGTTGAAGGCGACATCCCTGGAGATGATGATGTGGCCTGTATCCCTCTCGTAGAGGCAATACGCCTTACTTGCCATGTCGTAGCCAATCATCACCATCTGCGCGCTCTTTGCGTCCCACTTGTGCCGCTTCTCCTTTGGCACGTGCATGTACGCCAAGCTGCGAAACGCGTGAAGATGACCCATGCTCGGCTTCTTGCCGAACCACGCCTCGTACGGCGTCATCTGCTCTAGGGCCTTGGTTTGATTGCGGTTCTTGATGTACACCGCAGTGCTTAGTGCTTCTGTCCAAAAGTCGTAGGTGAGCCGAGGCGCGTGCAGCATGGAGCGCGCCGACTCAACGATGGTGCAATTGGCGCATTCTGCTACGCCGTTCTGCTGGGGCGAGTATGGCGCGGTGCGCTGCGCCTTGATGCCTGCTAATACGAGATAGTCGTGGAACTCCTTCCTCAGGTATTCTTCACCGCGGTCGCTGCGCAGCGCCTTGATTTTCTTGCCAGTCTGGTTCTCCACCATGGCCTTGAACTCCTTGAACCTGTCCAAGTACTGGTCCTTGGAGGAAAGGAAGTACACAGCAGTGTAACGGCTGAAATTGTCAATGAAGGTGAGAAAATACCTAGAGCCACCAAAGCTCTGGGTCTGCATCGGGCCACACAAGTTTGTGTGGACCAGCTGTAGCACCTCTTTCGCCCGCTCTCCTGCTCCAAAGAAAGTCTTGCGATGCTGCTTCCCCTCCAAACAGCCGATGCACAACTGCTGCTCGAAGTTAGAGATAATGGGTAAATCACGCACCATCTGCTTTGTTTGAAGTTGCTCTAAGGCGCGCATGCTGATGTGGCCGTAGCGCGCATGCCAGATTTTGCCATTGGTGGCCTCTACCACTGCTGCAAGGCTCTGCTCATGCGGGATCTTGGTCGCCCCAAGCAGGCGGTACATATCGTCTTCTTTCACTGACTTGGCCAACTCCTCTCCTGTTTCCTTGTCAAGGATGTAGCCATAATCATCGTCAAAGATAACGCGTAGTCCTTTGTTGGTGAAAGAGGACACTCAGAGAAGGTTGAACGCAGCATCAGGCACATGCAGCACGTCATGGAACACTCCTACTTCAATGCCACGCAGGGTCTCAAACCATATATCCACAATCCCAATCCCCTCGGCATACACCACGCGATCATCACCCAAAGCAATCAGACGAGGGAGAATGGAGAGCAATTACGTGAACCACTCCTTGTGGTGCGTCAGACTCTTGGTACACCACGAGTCCTTGTACTACGCCAGATCCGCCTTTTCTTTCTGCGACATGTCAGACTTCGCCATGAAGAGGCGGTCGCGCACCTCCTTGGTGATGTTCATGTTGCCAAAATGGCGCACGCCAGTCTCGTTTTGCTGCTGTTGCTGCTGCTCCTGAGGTTGCTGTGACAACTGTTTCTATTGCTATGGAGATTCCTACTTTTGCTGCTGTTGCTGCTGCTCCTTCTGGTCCCTCTTGAACTTGAAGCACTCTTTCTTGTAGTTCCCCTCTTTCTGGCAATAGTGGCACTTGCCCTTCTTCTTGCCTCTTTGCTGCCCGTACTGCTACTGCTGCTGGTTGTGTGAGTCCATGAGCATGAAAGCTGCTTCACTGGTGCTGCTGCCGCCATTGCGCTTTGCTACATTGCGATGCTGTACCACCTACACGAGCTGCTTGCAGATGAAGTCGAGGTCGAGAGTCGGCTGGCACTCCAACGTCTCTCGCACCGTATCATAGCTCGTAGGGAGTCCCCTCAGCAAGAGGAGGACGAATCGCGTGTCTTCCACAGGGTTGCTGGACACTTTTAGCTGCTTCTCCAGCTCCTTTGCCCTGTCCAAGAATGCCTCCATCCCTTCGCCGCCCTGTATTTTCAACGCCATCATCTTCTCCTCCAAATGCATGAGGAATGCAAGATCCTTACTCTCATACTTCTTGCACAACGTGTCCCACCCCTATTTTGCAGTAGCCTTGTCACTTACATACTGAAGATGGGGGTTGGAGATGGTGTTGACAAGCAGCCTGCAGGCGTGCCTGTCCTTCTTCTACTCCTCATATACCGCTGCTGTAGTTGTAGATGAACTTGCATCCGTTCACCTTTCTACGGCGTCTCTCCCGCCTCTACTACGCTGATGCCTTTTGCTTGTGGAGGCGGAGCGCGCTCGTCGCCGCTCACCATCTCCCACAAGTCCCTCTCCTCCAAAAGGAGGCGGGTACGGATCTTCCAAAACGTGAAGTTGGCGCGACCTTCCAGTCTCTCCAAGGGCTGGGCTACTGTTACCACGCTTGCTGCTGCCATTTTGAGCCTTGGTGATTCTTAGCGATCCCTTGAGTGGCGTCCTTACACCTGCTTCTTTTGCTGCTTCAGCCAGAAATGAATCTGATAGAAAAGGGACTGTAGAAGCCAGCACACTAGGAATTTGGATAAACAGAATCCACCACTGCTAAATTCAGCTCAAAACCTTTCAGATCGACCCATAAAACAGGGTCATCAAAAAGGGATTTTCAGAGATATGCCCGTTCGAAAACAGGGCATGCTTCTGCTCCTATTCCAGCTCACACCTGCCAGCTTGTAAACGGCGTTTCTCCCAAACGTACCAATGGAATGCAAATTGTTTTGCACGAATGGAAAGCTTAGGAAGAATACTTGAATTTGTATGTGCTACTTTTTAAACTTGACAAAGAAACAAGAGACTATGGTTATCACAAGGCGACAGTCTTACTCAAAGAGAAGAGTGTAGCCCGGCCGACCTTGTTCTAAGCATAACTCTCATTGGAAAGCTCGTCTCTTGAACTTGAAGATCCGGTGGTCGATGGTCAAATTTGGTGAAGGCTTTACCCCAACCCGTCACTCTCAAAGTGACGGCCTATGCTGGCTGAAAGTGGCAGAACTTGGCTCTGATACCAAATGTTGGACCTGGAGGAGAGAGGGAGCCTTGGAGCAGCGAGCATGTGGGACTGAAGGGGCATCACTTTTGCTGAAAAATGGTTGTTGAATCACTCAAAATGATGGAGTACATATAGAGCTAGAGCTTGGGCAAGTCACCTCTCTCACAAGCCATACCACTTAGCCATGGAGGCTAAGACGCACACACTAGAGTCCATAATCTCACACAAGGGAGGAAATCAGCCTAGCAATTAGGCTGATCACTCACACACAACCTAGAGAGCTAGAGAATGCTCTCATGGCACACTCCTAGTGGTCACATAACCCACAATCCCATGGACAATGGCCATGTGTCTATGGCTTACAGACAAGGATCTCACCTCACCTAAAAAGTCAGGAGAGGTACCTTTTTCCTAGTCAGCACACTTTGACAAGGCAACCCAAGAATCTAGGACCTTTTTGGATATTTCTCCCATCAGGTCTTGACCGTGGATCTCTTGCCTTTTTCTTTTCTCAGGCTAAGGCATGGAACCATCACACATAGTCACCCGGATATCGGCGGTCAATGACCCCGAATACTTCGAAAATTCATATGTCCCAATCCGACCATTGGATCGGCCTCAAACTTGGACCATAGACATTTTACCACCTGATCTTTCCATTGGTGAACATGGATCGACGATCGGAGGAGGCATCTAGTACTTCCCTAGAACT
This sequence comes from Penium margaritaceum, assembly GCA_023375785.1. Taxonomy (NCBI): domain Eukaryota; kingdom Viridiplantae; phylum Streptophyta; class Zygnematophyceae; order Desmidiales; family Peniaceae; genus Penium; species Penium margaritaceum. Next base: position 153,336 of record SZWC01004310.1, read on the forward strand.
TGCTCCTATGGACGTGAAACTGAGCCGAATGGCTCCTTTCCCAACACCGTGAGAAGCAGCAGTTTTGCATGAAGGCATGTGGACCCAGCCCACTCTGACTACGGCAAAGTTAGAGATTGTTGCAAAAGGAGCCATCCGGCTCAGTTTCAGGTCCACAGGAGCAAGTTCCAGGAAAGCACCAAATGCCTGCTCCGATCGTCAATCCGACCTCACCATTGGAAAGATCAGGTGGCGAAATGTCTACGGTCAAAGTTTGTCTACGGTCCATGCCTTAGCCTGAGAAAGGAAAAAGACAAGAGGTCCAGGGTCAAGACCTGATGGGAGAAATATCCAAAAAGGTCCTAGTTTCTTGGGTTACCTTGTCAGAGTGTGCTGACTAGGATATAGGTGCCTGTTCTTACTTTTTAGGTGAGATGAGATCTTTGTGTGCTAGCCATGGACACATGGCAATTCTCAACTGGATTGTGGGTTATGTGACCACTAAGAGTGTGCCATAAGAGCATTTCCTAGCTCTACAGGTCGTGTGCGAGTGGCCTGCCTGATTGCTAGGCTGATTTCGTCCCTTGTGTGAGATTATGGACTCTAGTGTGTGAGCCTTAACCTCCCTGGCTAAGCCGTGTGGCTTGTGAGTGGGCTGACTTGCCCAAGCTCTAGCTCTATATGTACTCCATGATTTTGAGTTATTTCACAACCATTCTTCAGCACAAGTGATGCCCTTCCAGTCCCACATGCTCGCTGCTCCAAGGCTCCTCTCTCCTCCGGTTCCAACAGCCAGCTCCTCTCCGGTTTCCTTGTTGAGGATGTAGCCATAGTCGTCGTTTAAGATTAATTGCAATTATGTGTTGGTGAGAGAGGACACCGAGAGAAGGTTGAAGGCAACACCAGGTACGTACAGCACGCCATAGAACACTCCCACTTCAATGCCACGTGGGGTATCCAACCACATCTCCACAATCACAATCCCCTCAGCATACACCATCCAATCATCACCCAAATCAATTGGTCATAAGGGAGTAGGGAGCAGTTGTTTAAACTACTCCTTGTGGTGCGTCAGATTCTTGGTACATCTTGGGTTATTGTGCCACGCCAGATCAGCCTTTTCCTTCTGCGACATGTCAGACTTTTCTATGAAGAGGCGGTCGTGCACCTCCTTGGCCACCTTCATGTTGCCAAAATGGTGCACGCCGGTCTGGTTTTGCTCCTGCTACTGCTAAGGTTATTGTGACTGCCGCTCTTGTTGTTGTGGAGATTTCTGCTTTTGCTACTGCTGCTACTTCTCCTTCTGGGTTCTTTTGAACTTGAAGTACTCTTTCTTGTAGTGCCCCTCTTTCTGGCAATAGTGGCACTTGCCTTTCTTCTTGCCTCTCGGCTGCCCACACTGCTGCTGCTACTGGTTGCGTGAGTCCATGGTCATGAAAGTTCCTTAACTACTGCTGCTGCCACCATCGCGGTTTGTTGCATTGCGATGCAAGTCTATGTGCACCAGGTGCGTGCAGATGAAGTCCAGGTCGAGAGTCGGCTTATACTCTAGCGTCTCTCGCACCGCGTCATAACTCGTTGGGAGTCCCCTTAGCAAGAGGAGGAGAAATCGCGTGTCTTTTACAGGGTTGCCGGCCGCTTTCAAGTCATTCGCTAGCTCCTTTGTCCTGTCCAAAGACGTCTCCACCCCTTTTCAACCTCACGTTTTCAACGCCATCATCTTCTTCCCCAAAAGCATGAAGAATGCAGGATTTTTGTTCTCATGTTTCTTGCTCAACATGTCCCACCCCTCTTTTGCAGTATACCTTGTCACTCACATACTGAAGATGCGACTTGGAGATGGTGTTTACATGCAGCTTGTAGGCCTGCTTGTCCTTCTTCCACTCCTTATATGCCGCTGTTGTAGTCATTGATGAAGTTGCATCTGCTGCACCTTTCTCCGGCATCTTTTTTTGCCACCACCTCCATTCTGGTGATGCCTTTTGCCTGTGGAGGCAGAGCGCGCTCGTCGCCGCTCACCACCTCCCATAAGCCCCTCTCCTCCAAGAGGAGGTGGGTATGGATCTTCCAAAGCGTGAAGTTGGCACGTCCTTCCAGCCTCTCCAAGGGCTGGGCTCCTGTTACCATGCTTGCTGCTGCCATTTTGAGCTTTGGTGATGCTCATTGCTGCCTTTAAGTGGCGGCACTACCCCTCGTTCTACCGGAAATCTTTCTGACAACAAATGGACTTTAGAGGCCAGTAGACGAGGAATTTTGGAAACACTAAGCCCACCACTAGAAAATTTAGCTCAAAAACTTTTAGATCGACCCATAGAACACGATTATTAACAGGGGATTATCAGACATATGCCCTTTTGATAACAGGACCTGCTGCTCCTCCTACTCCAGCTCACACTAGTCAGCTTGAAAACAGCGTTGCTCCTAAACGTACCAATGGAATGCAAATATTCTTGCACCAATGGAAAGGGTAGGAAAAATACTTGAAGTGACATGTGCTATTTTTTTGAATTTGACAAAGAGAAAAGAGAGTTATGGTCATCACAAGGCGACATTCTTACTCAAAGAGAAGAGTCTAGCCCTGGCATACCTCATTTTAAGCAAACCTCTCAATCAGACTATTGGATCTTTGCAAACTTGGACTTTTTGGAAAGTTTATCTTTTGAACTTGAAGATCCAGTCGTGGATTGTCAAATTTGGTAAAAGATTCAACCCTAACCTGTCACTCTCAAAGTGACAGCCTGTGGTGGCTGAAAATGGCAGAACTTGGCTCTAATACCAAGTGTTCGAATTGGAGGACAGAGGGAGCCTTGGAACAGCAAACATGTGGGACTAGAAGGGCATCACTTTTGCTGAAGAATGGTTGTTCAATCACTCAAAATGATGGAGTACATGTAGATCTAGAGCTCGGGCAAGTCAGCCCTCTCACAAGCCACACCACTTAGCCATGGAGGCTTAGGCTCACACACTACTGTCCATTATCTCACACAAGAGAGGAAATGAGTCTAGAAATCGGGCTGACCACTCACACACGACCTAGAGAGCTGTTGGAACTTGAGGAGAGAGGGAGCCTTGGAGCAGCGAGCATGTGTGATTGGAAGGGCATCACTTGTGCTGAAGAATGGTTGTTCAATCACTCAAAATGATGGAGTACACATAGAGTTAGAGCTTGGGCAAGTCAGCCCTCTCACAAGCCACACCACTTAGCCATGGAGGCTAAGGCTCACACACTAGAGTCCATAATCTCACACAAGGGAGGAAATCAGCCTAGCAATCAGGCTGACCACTCACACACGACCTAGAGAGCTAGAGAATGTTCTCATGGCACACTCCTAGTGGTCACATAACCCACAAACCCATGGAGAATCGCCATGTGTCCATGGCTAGCACACAAGGATCTCACCTCACCTAAAAAGTAAGGAGAGGTACCTTTATCCTAGTCAGCACACTCTGACAAGGCAATCCTAAGACCAAGGACCTTTTTGGATATTTCTCCCATCAGGTCTTGATCCTGGACCTCTTGCCTTTTTCTTTTCTCAGGCTAAGGCATGGAGCCATCATCCATGCCCACCCAGACATCGACGGTCCATGACCCCCGAAACTTCGAAAATTCATATCTCCCAATCCGACCGTTGGATCGGTCTCAAACTTGGGCCGTAGATTTTTTTCCACCTGATCTTTCCAATGGTGAAGTCGGATTGGCGATCGGAGCAGGCATCTGGTACTTTCCTGGAACTTGCTCCTGTGGACCTGAAACTAAGCCAGATGGCTCCTTTCCCAACAATCTCCCACTTTGCCGCAGTCAGAGTGGGCTGAGTCCACATGCCTTTATGCAGAACTGCTGCTTCTCACGGGTCACTGACTTGGTGCAGAAATTAGCGACCTGCTTGCTGGTTGGAGTAAACTCCAGCTTGATAGCACCCTCCTGCACCATGTGCCTGATGAAATGATATGCGATGTCAATGTGCTTGGTGCGTGCATGGTGCTCAGGATTCTTGGCGAGTGCGATTGCGCTCTGGTTGTCGACGCGCACAGGAACTGGAACTGCTGCACTCCCACTCATCTCTGCCATGAGACGTTGGAGCCAAAATGCTTCCTTGGCTCCAAAGCCGAGAGATACGTACTCAGCTTCTGTACTCAAGGTGGCCACGACCACCTGCCGCTTGCTGCACCAACTGATGGCCCCACCATTCATGAGGAACACATGTCCAGAGATGGACTTGCGGTCCTCAGGGTTTGAAGCCCAATCTGCGTCTGTGTAGCCGATGATGCTGTTGTCATTGCCGTTGTAGGTGATGCCGATGTTGATGGTTCCAGCAAGGTAGCGGAAGATCCGCTTCACTGCCTTCTGGTGCTCCGGTCCGGGATTAGCCATGTGCTGGCTCACAGCGCTCACAGCCTGTGCGAGGTCCGGCCTGGTTGCCACCATTAGGTACATGAGACTGCCGACGGCGCTCTGGTACTTCTGCCGCTCAGTTACATTTGCTTCTCCATTGAAGCTCAAGAGGTACTGCCGCGTCTCCAGCGGCGTGCCGATGGGTTTTGCCTCTGCCATGCCGAACCGCTGCAAAACATCCTTGACGTAGCGGCTCTGCTGCAGCGAGAGAGAGCGTGACTTGCGGTCACGCGTGATCTGGATACCGAGGAAGTATGATGCCTCCCCGAGATCAGACATCTGGAAGCGCTCCTGCATGGCTTCCTTGAACTCCTGCAGTGCAGACATGCTGTTGGAAAGGAGGAGCATGTCATCCACATAGACAATGATGATGAGGATCTCATGCTCATGCTGCCAACGATACACGCTGTAGTCACACTCGCTGCGCTCATACCCCATGCACTGCAACGCTGCATCCAACTTTTGGTTCCAAGCACACAACGCTTGCTTCAGGCCGTACAACGATTTCTGCAGCTTGCAGACGAGGTGCTCCTGGCCATCCATGACGAACCCCTCCAGCTGCTCCATGTAGATCTCCTTCTCCAAGTCACCATTCAAGAATGCCGTCTTGACATCCATGTGGTGAACCTCGAAGTCCTCAGCTGCTGCATAAGAGAGGAGCGTGCGCACAGAGGCAAACTTTGCATCTGGGGCAAAAGTTTCTGTGTAGTCGATGCCCTCCTACTGCGAGTAGCCCTTGGCGACCAGCCTCGCCTTGTACTTTTCCAGGTTACCATCTTCTCCCCGCTTCTTCTTGAACACCCACTTGCAGTTGATCACCTTACGTCCTGGTGGACGCTCAGTCAGCTCCCACGTGCCGTTGTCCAGCTGCGACTGTATCTCTTGCTCCACGGCTTGCGCCCAATCTGCTGCATCCGGTGCAGCCATGGCCTCCTTGTATGACGTTGGATCATCTGAATCTGCTGCAACTGCGACGTTCATCTGTTCTGGTTTCTGCAGCATCTAGAAATGGCTGCGCTCACCAGGCTTGTAACGCACCCTAAGAGGGTACCTGCGACCTTGTGCTGGAGCGTTAGCGGGTGGCTGGCGCGGTGCTGGTAGCACAACTGCTGCTGCTGGTGGTGCTACATCTCCCTCCTCTGCTTCTGCCGATGAGGCTGCTGTATCTGCAACAGCAGACATGGGAGAGTAGAGTGATTCTCCCACTGTCACAGTAGAGGAAGGAACGGGAGAAACTGGGTTAAGAAGAATTTCGGCTCCCACTGTCTCGTCAGCTGCTGGTTCTACTGCCTCTTCACACACGATGTTGGTGCCGATGACGTTGCTCTCGTTGAAGACGACATCCCTAGAGATGATGACGTGGCCTGTATCCCTTTCGTAGAGGCGATACGCCTTGCTTGCCACGTCGTAGCCAATCATCAGCATCTGCGCACTCTTTGCGTCCCACTTTTGCCGCTTCTCCTTTGGCACGTGCATGTGCGCCAAGCTGCCAAACGCGCGAAGATGACCCACGCTCGGATTCTTGCCGAACCACGCCTCGTACGGCGTCATCTGCTCCAGGGCCTTGGTTGGACTGCGATTCTTGATGTAGACTGCGGTGCTCACGGCTTCAGCTCAGAAGTCGTAGGTCAGTCGAGCCGCGTGCAGCATGGAGCGCGCCGACTCCACAATGGTACGGTTGGCGCGTTCTGCTAAACCGTTCTGCTGCGGCGAGTACGGCGCGGTACGCTGCGCCTTGATGCCAGCTGCTGCGAGGTAGTCCTGGAATTCCTTGCTCAGATATTCTCCACCGCGATCGCTGCGCAACGCCTTGATCTTCTTGCCAGTCTGGTTCTCCACCATGGCCTTGAACTCCTTGAAGCTGCCAAAGCACTGGTCCTTAGAGGAAAGGAAGTACACAGCAGTGTAACGGCTGAAATCATCAATGAAGGTGAGAAAATACCTAGAGCCTCCAAAGCTCTGGGTCTCCATCAGTCCGCACAAGCCCGTGTGGACCAGCTCCAACACCTCTTTTGCACGCTCCCCTGCTCTAGAGAACGCCTCGCGATGCTGCTTCCCCTCCAAACAGCCGATGCATAACTGCTGCTCAAAGTTAGAGATGGTAGGCAGGTCACGCACCATCTGCTTTGCTTGGAGCTGCTGCAAGGCGCGCATGGCGATGTGGCCGTAGCGCGCATGCCAGATCTCGCCATCTGTCGCCTGCACCACTGCTGCAAGACTCTGCTCACGTAGGATCTTGGTCGCCCCCAGCAGGCGGTACATGTCGCCCTCTTTCACCGATTTGGCCAACTCCTCTCCTGTTTCCTTGTTGAGGATGTAGCCATAGTCATCATCGAAGACAACGCGCAGTCCTGTGTTGGTGAGAGAGGACAAAGAGAGAAGGTTGAACGCAGCATCAGGCACATGTAGCACGCCATGGAAAACTCCCACTTCAATGCCACGCGGGGTCTCCAACCACATCTCCACAATCCCAATCCCCTCAGCATACATCACCCGGTCATCACCCAAAGCAATCGGCCGAGGAGGAATGGAGAGCAGCTGTGTGAACCACTCCTTGTGGTGCGTCAGACTCTTGGTACACCCCGAGTCCTTGTACCACACCAGATCCGCCTTTTCCTTCTGCGACATGTCAGACTTCACCATGAAGAGGCGGTCGCGCACCTCCTTGGCGATGTTCATGTTGCCAAAATGGAGCACGCTAGTCTGGTTCTGCTGATGCTGCTGCTGCTGCTGCCGTTGCTGTGACTGCTGCTGCTGTTGCTGTGGAGATTGCTGCTTTTGCTGTTGCTGCTGCTGCTCCTTTTGGTCCCTCTTAAACTTGAAGCACTCTTTCTTGTAGTACCCCTCTTTTTGGCAATAGTGGCACTTGCCCTTCTTCTTGCCTCTCTGCTGCCCGGACTGCTGCTGCTGCTGGTTGCGTGAGCCCATGACCATGAAAGCTGCTTCACTGCTGCTGCCGCCATTGCGCTTTGCCGCATTGCGACGCAATTCCACCTGCACCAGGTGTGTGTAGATGAAGTCGAGGTCGAGAGTTGGCTGGCACTCCAGCGTCTCTCGTACCGTGTCGTAGCTGGTTGGGAGTCCCCTCAGCAAGAGGAGGATGAAGCGCGTCTCTTCCACAGGATTGCCGGCCGCTCTCAGCTGCTTCGCCAGCTCCTTTGCCCTGTCCACATACGCCTCCATCCCTTCACCACCCTGCATTTTCAACGCCATCATCTTTTCCTCAAAAAGCATGAGGAATGCAGGATCCTTGCTCTCATACTTCTTGCACAACGTGTCCCACCCCTCCTTTGCAGTAGCCTTGTCACTCACGTACAGAAGATGCGGGTTGGAGATGGTGTTAACAAGCAACCTGTAGGCCTTCCTGTCCTTCTTCTTCCACTCCTCGTACGTCGCTGGTACAGCTGCAGAAGAACCCGCATCAGCTGCACCCTTTTGCGGCGTCTTCCCCGCCACCACCTGCGCTGCGGTGATGCCTTTTGCCTGTGGAACTGTAGTCGGCTCGTTGCCGCTCACCACCTCCCACAGGCCCCTCTCCTCCAAAAGGAGGCGGGTACGGATCTTCCAAAACATGAAGTTGGCGCGTCCCTCCAGCCTCTCCAAAGGCTGGGCTGCTGTTACAACACCAGCTGCTGCCATTTTGAGCCTTGATGATGCTCAGCGCTGCCCTTGGATGGCGGCGCTACCCCTGCTTCTGCTGCT
>SZWC01004310.1:162091-176969 GCA_023375785.1 Penium margaritaceum
TCACCTCACCTAAAAAGTAAGGAGAGGTACCTTTATCCTAGTCAGCACACTCTGACAAGGCAATCCTAAGACCAAGGACCTTTTTGGATATTTCTCCCATCAGGTCTTGATCCTGGACCTCTTGCCTTTTGCTTTTCTCAGGCTAAGGCATGGAGCCATCACCCATGCCCACCCAGACATCGACGGTCCATGACCCCCGAAACTTCGAAAATTCATATATCCCAATCCGACCGTTGGATCGGTCTCAAACTTGGGCCGTAGACATTTTGCCACCTGATCTTTCCAATGGTCAAGTTCGATCGGCGATCGGAGCAGGCATCTGGTACTTTCCTGGAACTTTCTCCTATGGACTTGAAACTGAGCCAGATGGCTCCTTTCCCAACAAGAGCTAGAAAATGCTCTCACGGTACACTCCTAGTGTCAGATGACCTACAATCTCATGGAGTATCGCCATGTATCCATGGCTAGCACACAAGGATCTCACATCACCTAAAAAGTAGGGAGAGGTACCTTTTCCTAATAAGCACTCTCTGACAAGGCAACCCAAGAATCTAGGACTCTTTTGGATATTTCTCCCATCAGGTCTTGACCCTGGACCTATTGCCTTTTTCTTTTCTCATGCTAAGGCATGGAGCCATCACCCATGGTCACCCGGATATTGGCGGTCGATGACCCCGGTAATTTCGAAAATGCATATCTCCCAATCCGAGCGTTGGATCGGCCTCAAACTTTGACCATAGCTATTCTGCCACCTTATCTTTCAAATGCTTGATTTGGATTGATGATCGGAGTAAACATCTTGTAGTCACCTGGATCTTGCTTCCGTGGACGGGAAATTGAGGCGGATGGTCCCTTTCTCAACACCTATTGAGCTTGAAGCACTCTTTCTTGTAGTGCTCCTCTTTATGGCAATAATGGCACTTGCCTTTCTTGCCCTTATGCTCTCGAGACTGCTGCTGCTGCTGGTAGCTTGAGCCCATGAAAGCTGCTTCACTGTTGCTACTGCCGCCATTCTGGTTTCCTGTAATGCGACATAGTTCTAACTGCACCGGGTGCATGCAGATGAAGTCCACGTTGAGAGTCAGCTGGCACTCCAACGTCTCTCGCACTGTGTCATAGCTTGTTGGGAGTCCTCTCAGCAAGAGGAGGACAAAGCGCATGTCTTTTACAAGGTTGCCGGTTGCTTTCAGCTGCTTTGCTAGCTCCTTTGCCATGTCCAAGTACGCCTCCATCCTTTTGCCACCTTGTATTTTCAACACCATCTTCTCCTCAAAAAGCATAGGAAAGCACCATCCTTGCTCTCATACTTCTTGCACAACGTCTCCCAATCCTCTTTTGCAGTAGCCTTGTCACTCACGTACTGACAATGCAGGTTGGAGATGGTATTTACAAGCATCATGTAGGTCTACCTATCCTTCTTCTTCCACTCATATGCCAGTGCTGTAGTTGTAGATGATCTTGCATCTGCTGTATCTTTTTGCGGCGTCTTCCTTACCACCACCTTCATTGCGGTGATGCCTTTTGCCTATGGATGCAGAGCGCGCTCCTCAGTGCTCACCACCTCCCACAAGCCCCTCTCCTCCAAAACAAGGCGGTTACACATCTTCCAAAACGTGAAGCTGGCGCGTCCTTCCAGCCTCTCCAAGGGCTGGACTGCTGTAACCACGCCTCCTGCTGTCATTTTGAGCTTTGGTGATGTTCAACGCGACCCTTGAGTGACGGCGCTACCCCTGCTTCTGCCAGAAATGTTTGTGACAGAAGATTGACAATAAAGGCCAGCGGACTAGGAATTTGGTAACACTGATTCCACCACTAGAAATTTCAGCTCAAAACCTTTCAGATCCACCCATAAAATGGGATCATCAATAGGGGATTGTCAGAGATACGCCCTTTTGAAATTAGAGTATGATGCTGCTCCTACTCCAACTCAGACCAGCCAGCTTGTAAATAGCGTTTCTCCCAAACGTATAGATGGAATGCACATATTCTTGCACCAACTAAAAGCTTTAGAAAAATACTTCAATTCGCATGTGTTACTTAAATTTCACAAAGAAATGAGAGAGGTATGGTCATCACAAGGCAACAGTCATACTTAGAGAGAAGAGTGTAACCCTGGTCAACATCGTTTTGAGCTTAATTCGCAAGAGGACTACTTGATCTTTGCGATCTTGGACTCGTTAGAAAGCTTGTCTTTTGAACTGGAAGATCTTGTGGTCAATTATCAAATTGGATTAAGGTTTCACCCTAACCCGTTACTCTCAAAGAAACGGCCTGTGCTGGCTGAAATTGGCAGGACGTGGCTCTGATACCAAGTGTTGGAACTGGAGGAGAGAGGGAGCCTTGGAGTAGCATGTATGTGGGACTGCAAGGGCATCACTTGTCCTGAAGAATGGTTCTTACATCACTCAAAATGATTGAGAAGATATAGAGCTAGAGCTTGGGCAAGTGAGTCCTCTCACAAGCCACACTATTTAGCCATGGAGGCTAACGCTTTCACACTAGAGTCCATAATCTCACACAAGAGAGGAAATCAGCCTAGCAATCAGGCTGACCACTCACACACAACCTAGACAGCTAGAAAATGCTCTTATGGCAAACTTATAGTCGTCACATAATCCACAATCGCACGGAGGATCGCCATGTGTCCATGGCTAGTACACAAGGATCTCACTTCACCTAAAAGGTAAGGAGATGTACCTTTTTCCTAGCGAGCACACTTTGACAAGGCACCCCAAAAATCTCGGACCTTTTTGGTAATTTCTCCCATTAGGTCTTGACCCTTGATCTGTTGCCTTTTTCTTTCCTCAGGCTAAGGCATGGAGCCATCGCCCATGGTCACCCAGATATCGGCGATCGATGACCCCGGAAACTTTGAAAATTCATATCTCCCAATCGGACTGTTGGATCGGTGTGAAACTTCTAGCGTAGACATTTTGCCACCTTATCTCTCTAATGGCAACATTGGATCAACGATTGAACCAGGCATCTGGTAGTTTCCTTGAAGTTTCTCTTGTGGACTTGAAACTGAGCCAGATGACTCCTTTCCCAACAGTGGTGCAAGACCTTAAGGTCAAGGGCCTCAATGCAGCCAATAATGGCGTGTGCAAGCCATGCTTGTTGGGCATGGCGTCACGGCAGTCGTTTGATGACAAAGGGATGCATGCATTGGCAAGGTTGGAGGTGTTGCACACAGATGTGTGCGGACCATTTGAGAGCTCCATAGGGGGTCATCACTACTTCGTCACCTTCATCGACGACCATAGGCGCAAGCTCTACCTCGACATCATCAAGAGGAAGAGTGATGTCCTAACCTGTATGCAAGAGTTTGTGGCGATAGTGGAGCGGCAAACAGGCTTGAAGGTGAAGGTGTTCTGGAGTGACAATGGTGGCGAGTACGAGAGGCGCCCGGCATGGATGAGGAGCAAGGGGATCGCATCGCAGAAAACTATGCCACATTCTTCAAATTAGAACGGCATCGCCGAGAGGACAAATCGCACCATCCTCAACATGGTCCGATGTATGTTGATTGATGCCGGCCTCGCGTAACGGTACTGGAGCAAGGCAGCACAGATAGCGGCGTACATCATGAACTTGACGCCGACAAAGTCGCTAAAAGACGCAAAGTCCAAGGTATGGAAGAGCCGCTATGTTGTTGACCCCAGGCCACTGCATCGTCAAGCGGTGAAACGGATCCTCCGCTATCAAAAGGCAACAAAACAGTCGTGACAAGTATTTGGAGAGGGAGCGCGTGATGAATCCCTCGAGTTGATTGGCTACTCAGATGCCAACTGGACTGATGATGTGGATGACAGAAAATCAACATTGGGTTACGTGTTTCTGCTTGGTGATGCACTAGTTTCATGGGCAAGCAAGAAGCAAGACAGTGTTCCACTATCCAGTACCAAAGCGGAGTACATTGCACTCGCCAAAGCCGCTGAGTGTTGGCGTGATATGCTCCTTGTCCATGGCTAACATCTGGACAGGCATAGGACAGACGAGGCATGCACTGCTCCCTTCGAGTAAGTCCCATAAGTCTGGTCCAGATAGCCAAGGCATGCACTCCCCTTTTCGAGCAAGTCCCCTTGGTTTAAACTGGATAGTATAGCTATAAAACACTACCTAGGACAACTCCTTGTGGCTTAGACATTCCAGAGTTGATTTTTGGAGCGAAAGCTCACTGAGTCAAATCCGAGCTTCGTGAGTAGTTTTCTTTCTGAGCAAAAGGGGGACAGGAAGGTTTTAAGAGATATCTTAGAATATTCCAAGGTCTTGCATGGTGGCTGGCGCCACTTGGCGATCATAGGGAGCGCCATGTAGGCAAGGGGGATGACGCAATCCGGATTGCCCCCAAAGTGGCTCATTCAAAGGAGCCACTATGCGCCTAGGCTAGAGGTTGGCTCTAGGACTATAAGAACCTGTTACTTGCCTGTGATTGAGTACAGTTCTCACCTTTACGACTCCTCACAGAGTTGTCTAGCAGAGGCAAATACTAAAGAAACATTGGTTGATCTAAGCCCCAGGAGTTCACTCCTTGCGTGAAAGTGACCAGGTGCTAAGGACACAGTGCAAGGAAGTGATTCCTATGAGCAGCTGAGTATTGAACCTTGGCTCTAAGTGTGATATCATCTCTTGGTTGCTATACTAAGAGCGGTCAGTGGGAACCATTTTGTCCGAACCCGTTTTCTAGACCGTCGCCCTAGGCTGGTTGACAGAAACGAGACGGTGTGGCTGCGACTGCTGCTAAAGGAGATCAACATGGCGCAAAAGAAGCCGAGGGTACTCAACGTTGACAACATGAGTGCCATCAGCCTCACCCAGAATCTAGTGCTGCATGGGAGGACCAAGCACATTGAGATCTGTCATCAGTACGCGCGAGACTAGGTGGCGCAGGGAGATGCGGCTATTGTAAATTGTGGCACTAAGCGCATGCTTGCCAATGCCATGACTTAGGCACAGCCCAGGGACATAAAGGGAGCTCGGTCTACGTTGTGAAGTTCAAAATGCTACAGGTTCCAAGCATAGAGCATCAAGGCTGCGGTACAAGGGGAGATTGTTGACATGATGTGTCCCTTGTCATGAGTGCCGTTCATCGTACTCCCTGGTTAGACCACTGAGGAAGTCTTGGAACTCCTTGCTCATGTACTCTCCACCGCATTCGCTGCGCAGCGCCTTGATTTTCTTGCCAGTGGTCGATCTTCAAATGTGATGGAGGGTTCATCTTATTCTGTCACTCTCAAAGCGACGGCCTATGCTCGATGAAAGTCGTAGAACTTGGCTTTGATACCAAACGTTGGAACTGGAGGAGAGAGGGAGCCTTGGAGCAGAAAACATGTGGGACTCAAAGGGCCTTACTTGTGCAAAAGAATGGTTATTGAATCACTTAAAATGATGGCGTACATATAGAGCTAGAGCTTGGGCAAGTCAGTCCTCGCACAAGCCACATCACTTAGCCATGGAGGCTGAGGCTCACACACTAGAGTCCATAATCTCACACAAGAGAGGAAATTAGCCTAGAACTCAGACTACCACTCACATACAACATAGAGAGCTAGAAAATGCTTTCATGGCACACTCCTAGTGGTCATATAACCCACAATCCAATGGAGAATTGCCATGTGTCCATGGCTTGCACACAAGGATCTCGTCTCAGCGAAAAGTAAGGAGGTACCTTTTTCCTTGTCAACATACTCCGAAAAGGCAACCCAAGAATGGAGGACCTTTTTGGGTGTTTCTCACATGAGGTCCTGACCCGAGACCTCTTGCCTTTTTCTTTTCTCAGACTAAGGCATGGAGCCATCACCTATGGTGACCAACACATCGGCTCTCCATGACCTCGAAAACTCCAAAAACTCATATCTCCAAATCCGACTGTTCGATCAGCCTCAAACTTGATCCGTACACAATTTTCTACCAATGGTGAATTTGGATTGACCATTAGAGTAGGGATCTGGTAGTTTCCTAGAACTTGCTCTTGTGGCCTGAAACTGAGCCGGATGGCTCCTTTTCCTTCAAGCCGCGTGAAGCATGGAGGGTGCCAACTCAACGATGGTACGGTTGACGCATTCTTCTACGCCATACTATTGTGGCAAGTTTGGTAGGATCGTTTTGTATTGATACATGGAGCTGCGATGTAGTCCTTGAACTCTTTTGTCAAGTTCTCTTTCGCACGGTCGCTATACAACACCTTGATCATCTTGCCTGTCTGGTTCTCCACCATGGCCTTGAACTCCTCGAACCTATTGAAGCAGTGGTCCTAGGAGGAAAGGAAGTACACATCAGTGTAACGGCTGAAATCATCAATGAAGGTTAGAAAATACCAAGAGCCTCCAAAGCTCAAGGTCTGCATCAGGCCACACAAATGTGTATGGACTAGCTCCAGCACCTCCTTCGTGCACTCCCTTGCTCCAGAGAATTCCTCAGCTGTTGCTTCCACTCCAAACAGCCAATGCATAACTGCTGCTCAAATTTCGAGATGGAGGGTAAGTAACGCACCATGTGCTTGGTTTGAAGTTGGTGCAAGGCGCGCATGCCAATGTGGTCGTAGCTCACATGCCAGATTTTGCCATCTCTGGCATGCTCCACGAGTGTAAGACTTTGCTTGCACGGGATGTTCGTCGCCCCCTACAGGCGGTACATGTCGTTTTCCTTCACCAACTTTGCCAACTCCTCTTTTGTTTCCTTATCAAGGATGTAGCCATAGTCTTCCTCAAAGATTACTCGCAGTTCTGTGTTGGTAAGAGAGGACATTGAGAGATGGTTCAACGCAACATCAGGTACATATAGCACGCCATGGAACACTCCCACATTAATGCCACGTGGGGTCTCCAATGACATCTCCACAATCCCAATCCCCTCGGCATACACCACCTAATCATCATCCAAAACAATCGTTCAGGAGGGAATGTAAAGCAGCTGCGTAAACCACTCCTTGTGATGCGTTAGGCTCTTGGTACACCCTGAGTCCTATCACGCCAGATCCGCCTTCTCTTTCTACGACATGTGAGACTTTGCCATGAGAGGTGGTTGCGCACCTCCTTGGCCACGTTGATGTTACCAAAATGGTGCACGCCGGTCGAGTTCTGTTGCTGCTGCTATTGCTGCTGTTGACGTTGCTGCTGATGATGTTGTGACTGGTGCTGCTGCTACTGTGGAGATTGTTGCTTTTGCTGTTGCTGCTGCTACTCCTGGTCCCTTTTGAACTTGAAGCACTCTGTCTTCTAATACCCTACTTTTTGGTAATACTGTTACTTGCCCTTCTTGCTTCTCTGCTGCCCGGACTCCTGCTACTGTTGGTTGTTGCTGTCTTGTAGTGGCCCTCTTTCTCATAGTAGAATATGCCTTTCTTCCTATCTCTCTTCTACCCAGACTGCTGCTGCTACTCGTAACGTGAGCTTGTGGGTACAAATGCTGCTTCACTATTGCTGCTCCCATTACACCTTTCTGCACTACGATGTAGTTCCACTTGCACCAGGTGCGTTTAGATGAAGCGCAGGTTGAGAGTCCGTTGGCACTCTAACGTCTCTCGCACTGTCTCGTAGCTCGCTCGGAGTCTTCTTAGCAAGAGGAGGATGTAGCGTGTGTCTTCCATAGGGTTGGCGGCCGCTTTCACCTGCTTTGCCAGCTCGTTTGCCCTATCCAGCTACGCCTCCATCCCTTCACCACCCTGCATTTTCAATGCCATAATCTTCTCCTCCAAAAGTATGAGGAATGCATGGTCCTTTCTCTCATACTTCTTGCACAACATATCCCATCCCTCTTTTACAGTAGCCTTGTCACTCATGTACTGACGATGTGCGTTGGAGATGGTATTGAAAAGCAACGTATAGTCCTACCAGTCCCTTTTACACTCCCCATATGCCGTTGCTGCAGTTGTACATGAACTTGCATTTGTTGCACCTCTCTCCGGAGTCTTTGCCGCCACCACCTCTATTACGATGATACCATTTGCTTGTGGAGGGGAAACCCAATCATCAACCCTCACCACCTCCCACAAGCCTTTTGTCTCCAAAAAGAGGCGGGTACAGATCTTCTAAAGCCTGAGGTTGGCGCGTCCTTCCACTTTTCCCAAGGGCTGGGCTGCTATTACTACGCTTGTTGCTGTCATTTTGAGCTTTGGTGATGTTCAACACTGCCCTTGAGTGACGGCGCTACTCCTTCTTGAGCTATTGCTTCTGCCAGAAATCTCTCTCACATAAAATGTACCTTAAACGCTAGCAATCTGGTTATTTCAGCTCAAACCCTTTCAGATTGACCCATGAAACAGGATCATCAATAGAGGATTTTCAAAGATATGTCCTTTTGAAAACAAGGTATTCTGCTGCTCCTATCCAGCTCACACACGCCAGCTTGTAAACGGTGTTTCTCCCAAACCTACCACTTGAATGCAAATGTTTTTACACAAATAGAAAGCGTAGGAAAACTAATTCAATTTGCATTTGCTACATTCTAAATTTGACAGTGAAATGAGAGAGTTATGGTCATCACAAGGTAACTGTCTTACTCATAGAGAAGAGTGTAGCCCTCGTTGACGGGGTTTAAAGCATAACTCTCAATCCAACAGCTGGATCTTCGAGATTTTGGGCTCCTTTGAACGCTTGTCTTTTAAACTTGAAGGTTATGTGGTCAATTTTGTGGAGATTTCACCATAACCTGTCACTCTCAAAGTGACGGCCTGCGCTGGCTGAAAGTGGTGGAACCTGACTTAGATACCAAGTGTTGGAACTGGAGGAGAAGGGGAGCCTTTGAGCAGCAAACATGTGGTAGTGGAAGGGCCTTAATTGTGCCAAAGAATGGTTATTGAATTACTCAAAATGATGTAGTACATATAGAGCTACAGCTTGGGCAAGTCAGTCCTCTCACAAGACCTACTACTTATCCATGGTGGCTAAGGCTCACACACTAGAGTCCATAATCTCACACAAGAGATGTAATCAGCCTAGAAATCAGACTACCACTCACACACGACCTAGAGAGCTAGAAAATACTTTCATGGCACACTCCTAGTGGTCATATAACTCACAATTGCATGAAGAATCGTCATGTGTCCATGGCTAGTACACAAGGATCTCACCTCACCTAAAAAGTAAGAAGGTACCTTTTCCCTAGTGAGCACACTCCGATGAGGCAACCTAAGAATGTAGGACCTTTTTGGATATTTCTCACATCAGAAATTGGCCCTACACCTCTTGCCTTTTTCTTTTCTCAGGCTAAGGCATGGAGCCATCGTCCATGATGACCCGCACATCGGTGGTCCATGACCTTGAAAACTTTGAAAATTCATATCTCCCAATTCGACTGATCGATCACGGCTAAACTTGGACCGTAAACATTTTGCTACCTGCTCCTTCGAATGGCGAAGTTGGATTGACCATCGCAGTAGGGATCTGGTAGTTTCCTATAACTTACTCTTGTGGCCTGAAACTGAGCCGCATGGCTCCTTTCCCTACAAGACGCGTGAAGCATGGAGCGCGCCCACTCAACGATGGTGCGGTTGACGCGTTCTTCAACGTCATTCTAATGCGGCAAGTATGGTGCGGTCCGCTGCGTATTGATACCTGCAGCTGCGAGGTAGTCCTTGAACTCTTTAGTCAGGTACTCTCCGGCACAGTCGCTGCGCAACACCTTGATCATCTTGTTAGTCTGGCTCTCCACCATTGCTTTGAACTCCTCAAACCTGTTGAAGCAGTTGTCTTGGGAAGAAAGGAAGTACACAGCAGTGTAACAGCTGAAATCATCAATGAAGGTGAGAAGATACGTAGAGCCTCCAAAGCTCTAGGTCTCCATCGGGCCACACAAATCTGTGTGGACCAGCTCCAGCACCTCCTTCGTGCACTCCCTTGCTCCAAAGAATACCTTGCGATGTTGCTTCCCCTCCTAATAGCCGATGCAAAACTGTTGCTCAAAGATAGAGATGATGGGTAAGTCACGCACCATCTGCTTGGTTTGAAGTTGGTGCAAGGTGCGCATGCCGAGGTGGCTGTAGCGCACATGCCAGATTTTTCCATCTGTGGCATACTCCACTGCTCCAATACTTTGCTCGCACGGGATCTTGGTCGACCCAAACGGGAGATACATGTTGGTTTCATTCACCAACCTTGCCAACTCCTCTCTCGTTTCCTTATCGAGGATGTAGCCATAGTCGTCGCCAAAGATGACTCGTAGTCATGTATTGGTAAGAGAGGACACTAAGAGAAGGTTGAACGCAGCACCAGGTACATACAACACGCCATGGAACACTCCCAGTTCAATGCCATGCGGGGTCTGCAACCACATGTCCACAATCTCAATCCCCTAAACAGACACCACCCAATCATCACCCAAAGCAATCGTTTAGGGGGAAATAGAGAGTAGCTCCGTTAACCACTCCTTGTGATGCGTCGGGCTCTTGGTATACCCTGAGTCCTACCACGCAAGATCCGCCTTCTCCTTCTTCGACATGTCATACTTCGCCATGAGAGGCGGTCCCGCAACTCCTTGGCCATGTTCATGTTGCCAAAATGGCGCACACCGGTCTGTGTGTGCTGCTGCTGCTACTAGTGACGATTCTGCTGAGAATGCTGTGATTGTTGTTGCTGTTGCTCTGGAGATTCCTGCTTTTGCTACTAATGCTTCCACTCCTTCTGGTTCCTCTTGAACTTGAAGCACTCTGTCTTGTAGTGCTCTTCTTTTTGGCAATAGTGGCACTTGCCCTTCTTCTTGCCTCTCTGCTGACCGGACTGCTGCTGCTGCTCCTACTGGTTGCTATCTTCTAGTATCCTTCTTTCTTATAGTGGAACGTGCCTTTCTTCCTACCTATCTAATGCCCAGAGTGCTACTCCCGCTCGTAACGTGAGCGTGTGTCCACAAATGCTGCTTCACCATTGCCGCTTCGATTGCACTTTGCTACATTACGACGTAGTTCCAGATGCACCTGGTGCATTTTGATGAAGTCCAGGTTAAGATTCAGTTGGTTCTCTAACGTCCCTTGTATCGTATCGTAGCTCCCTCTGAGTCTCCGCAGTAAAAGGAGGATGAAGCGCGTGTCTTCCACAGGGTTGCCGGTCGCTTTCACCTGCTTTGTGAGCTCCTTTGCCCTGTCAAAGTATGCCTCCATCCCTTTGCCACCGTACATTTTTCACGCCATCATCGTATCCTCCAAAAGCATAAGGAATGCAAGATCCTTGCTCTCATACTTCTTACACAACGTGTCCCACCCCTCTTTTATAGTAGCATTGTCACTCACGTACTGAAGATGCGCATTGGAGATGGTATGAAAAAGCAGCATGTAGGCGTGCCTGTCCTTCTTTTTCCACTCCTCATATGCCGCTGCTGCAATTGTAGATGAACTTACATCTGCCGCACCTCTCTACAGCATCTTCCCCGCCACCACCTCCGCTGTAGTGATTCCTTTTGCCTGTGGAGGCAGAGCTTGCTCGTTGCCCCTCACCACCTCCCACATGCCTTTCTCCTCTAGAAAGAGGCGCGTACGGATCTTCTAAAACGTGAAATTGGCATGTCCTTCCAGCCCTTCCAAGGGCTGGACTGCAATTACCAGGCTTGTTGCTGCCATTCTGAGCTTTTGTGATGTTCAACACTGCCCTTGAATGGCGGTGCTACTCTTGCTTCTAGTGCTGCTTGTACTAGGAATCTGTCTGACATAAAATGGACTATAGAGGCGAGCACACTGGAAATTTGAGCTTAAAATCTTTTAGATCGACCCATGAAACAGGACCATCAACAAGGGATTTCCATAGATATGTCCTTTTGAAAATAGGGTGTGTTGCTGCTCTTACTTTAGCTCACACCAGCCAGCTTGAAAACGATGTTTCTCCCAAACATACCACTTGAATGTAGATTTTTTTACACCAATGAAAAGCTTAGGAAAAATGATTCAATTCCCTTGTGCTATATTTTAAACTTGACAAAGCAATGAGAGAGTTATGGTCATCACAAGGCAACAGTCCTACTCAGAGAGAAGAGTGTCGCCCTGGCCGGCCTCGTTTAAAGCATAACTCTCAATCCAATAGTTGGATCTTTGTGATTTTTGGCATGTTCGAACGCTTGTCTTTTGAAATTCAATATCTTGTGGCCGATTGTTGAATTTTGTGGAGATTTCATCCCAACTTGTCACTCTGAAAGTGACAGCTTGCGTTGGCTAAAAGTGGTAGAACCTGGCTCTGATACCAAGTCTTGGAACTCGAGGAGAAAGGGAGCCTTGGAGCAGCAAACACGTGAGACCGAAAGGGCATTACTTGTGCTGAAGAATGGTTGTTGATTCACTAAAAATGATGGAGTACATATAGAGCTAGAGGTTGGTTAAGTCAGCCCCCTCACAAGCCACACCACTTAGCCATGGAGGCTAGGGCACACACACTAGAGTCCATAATCTCACACGAGATGAAATAAGCCTAGCAATCAGGCTGACCACGAACACACCACGTAGAGGGCTAGAAAATGCTCTCACGACACTCTCCTAGTGGTCACATAACCTACAATCCCATGGAGAATGGTCATGTGTCCATGGCTAGCACACAAGTATCTCACCTTACCTAAAAAGTATGGAGAGGTACCTTTTTCCTAGTTAGCAGCCTCTGGCAAGGCAACCCAATAATCTATGACCTTTTTGGATATTTCTCCGATCAGGTCTTGACCCTGGACCTTTTGCCTATTTCCTTTTCTCAGGGTAAGGCATGGGGCCATCACCCATGGTCACCTAGACACCGGCGGTCCATGACCCCGGAAACTTTGAAAATTCATTTCTCCCAATCGGACTGTTGGATTGCCCTAAAACTTGGGCTCTGGAGATTTTGCCACTTCATCTGTCCAATGGTTAAGTCAGACTGACAATTGGAGTAGGCATCTGGTAGTTTCCTCGAACCTGCTCTTGTGGACCTCAAAATGGACCCAATGGCTTCTTTCCCAACACTGTAGCTTCAAGTCTTTTTCAATACCTTTCACGTTGATACTGATAAACTTACTTGCCTTGCCTCAGTACACGTGAAGCGACATTCATTGTCCCAAATGGAGATGAACCCTTCCTTCTCCTTTGAAGAGTGGTAGTCCATGCCAGAGTCAAGTCTGTAGGCTCCACGCTTGAGTTGTGCCGCTATCTTGGTTGCCCGCACTCTTTTAGCCATCATGTTCGTCAACTCCTTCTTACCCTTTTCTTTCCACTCGTTTCCACCACCATGATCTCCGGCTTCCTTCCTCGGAGCCATGCACTGTTGGCCCAATACCCAGGCACTTCCGAAGACGCATTAAACCCTTTCTACCGCCTCCATTGGATCTTCCTCCAACGCCATTGCTTTTGCTGCTACTTTGAGTAGAAGAGGAGTTGTTGCCATGACCGCCATACTATGTAGCATAGGCTGAAATGTTAAACTGACTACCGCTATGTCGCATGGCCTCATTGCGTACTTACTCAAACACTGCCTCATACGTCAAATCCTCCTCTTTCCAACTGCCAAAGATGGTGATGAGAGGACCCCAACTTTCAAGTAGCGCCATGAGGAGGATCATGGCCTGCTTGTTTGTGTCGATTTCTCAATTAATGTGGGTCACTTGTTGTAGAAGTCCTTGAAACTACAATAGGAAGTCCGGAATTGACTCTCCCTCGCTCACCCTCATCAAAATCAACTTTTGAAAGATGAATAGGCCATTTGTGAGAGCCGTTGATTGTTGTACACATGCAAGCTTCGCATACGCTTTTGATACATACGTGATACCTTGGAAGTGGACATGCTGTGACTCATGTATTGATATCACAAAAATCGCAAGTGCCATGCCATTTGTGACACTACACGCTTCATATCAAGCATGTGTTTGTGGAGGTTCAATCTCTTTTCCAAGGAACATCTTCAAGTAGCGACGCATCCTTATGACAATCTCAAATTGCCATTCTCCAAGGGAAACGCTATCCCTCTAAACTTTGACATCCCATCATTGACTTGCTCAAGAGTGCGCATACCGGATATCGTCATACTGCTTCTGTATTTGTCTCCTTCTCTGTTTCATTGAGGCCGATGTAGGCTGATGAAGGCTGTCCTATGCTACCGGTTTTACAAGGTGGAGATCCGTTGCTTATCCCTTAGCCGTTGATTACCTGCAATCAGAGAAAAACGCATACTAAGGAACCCAGGGTCGTGCCTACAAGAGCAGAGCTTATCCTAATTTGGATCCAAGGGTTGTACTTCCAAAGGCAAGGCTTATCTTTGGCCCTTATTTGCTAAGTGCCAGCACCCGCCGTTGGAGCTGATGGAGCAGATGGAGCTGATGGAGCTGATGGAGCAGATGCGCGCTGCAAGACACAAAGGGCGAGAGAGTGCGCAAAAACGTGCCTAACTAGTCAGTGTGGGCCCATAACCCTTTGTCAATTTGCCTGAGGCTACAGTCTAAAAAACGGGTTCCGACACAATGGTTCCCGTTGACCGCTCTTGGTATTGCAGCTAAGAGATGATATCATTCTCACAATAAAGGTTCCACACTGAGTTGTTCAAAGGAATCACTTCCTTGCATTGTGTCCTTAGCACTTGGTCACTCTTGCGCGAGGAGCTAACTTTTGGGGCTTTAACCAGCCAATGCTTCTTTAGCTTCTGCCTCTGGTGGACAACTCTCTTAGGAGTCTCAAAGGTAGGAACTCTACTCAATGATAGGCAACTGACAGGTTCTTATAGTCCTAGAGCCAGCCTCTAGCCTAGGTACGCAGTGGCTCCTTGGATGAGCCACTTTAAGGACAATTTAATTTCATCATCCCCCTGGCCTATATGGGGCTCCCTCTCATTGCCAAGTGGCGCCAGCCACCAGGAAGGACCTTGGAGTCTTCTAAGATGTCTCTCAGAATTTTTGTGTCTTGCTTTTGGTCACGAAGAAAATTAGTCACTGGGCTGGGATTTGACCCACT
>SZWC01004311.1:612-46681 GCA_023375785.1 Penium margaritaceum
TGTGTGTGTGTGTGTGTGTGTGTGTGTGTGTGTGTGTGTGTGTGTGTGTGTGTGTGTGTGTGTGTGTGTGTGTGTGTGTGTGTGTGTGTGTGTGTGTGTGTGTGTGTGTGTTTGTGCTTGTCTGTATGTATGTGTCTGTGCATACGAACGTGCATTCCTACATGCCTACGTGAATGCATGCGTACTTGCTCACATGTATGCTAAATGCATGCATGCGTGCATTCGTACTGACATGCGTGTATGAATGTGTGGGTGTGTGCATTTTGCATGCCTCTGTATGTGCTTGCGTGCGTATGTGCGTACGTGCATGTACAAATGTGTGCATCGCGTGTACGTATTTGGATATGTATGTGTTTTTGTGTGTGTGCACGCTTGCATTTAAATCTGCCTATGCATCTGCAAGTTGGTATCATGTGCATGTGTGTATGAGTGTGTGTGAGTGAGTGTGTGTATGTGTGTGTGTGTGTGTGTGTGTGTGTGTGTGTGTGTGTGTGTGTGCATGTGTGTGTTTGTATGTGTTTGTGAGTGTGTACGTGTGTGTATGCGTATGCATGTATGTGAATGTGTGTATAGGTGTTTCCATGCTTGCATGTATATACTTGCACGTGCATGTGTGAGCATGTGCGTGCATGGACACGTGCATGCGTGTGCACATGGTTATACGTTTTTTTGTTTTGTATGTGCACGTGTTTGTGTGTGTGCGTCTATGTGCATATGTGTATATATGTATGTGTGTGTGTTCATGTGCTTGTGTGTGTGTGTGTGTGTGTGTGTGTGTGTGTGTGTGTGTGTGTGCGTGTGTGTGTGTGTGTGTGTGTGTGTGTGTGCGTGTGTGTGTGTGTGTGTGTGTGTGTGTGTGTGTGTGTGTGTGTGTGTGTGTGTGTGTGTGTGTGTGTGTGTGTGTGTGTGTGTGTGTGTGTGTGTGTGTGTGTACGCATGTGCATGTATGTGTGCGTGTACTTCTATATGTGTGCTTGCTATGGAGGGGCTGGCGGATAGGTGGACACATTGTGTCGTATCATGGTATCATTGTGCATGGGTGTGGTGCATTTTGACATGGCGTTGCGTAACATGGCACTGCGTAACGCGTGATGAAAGAGTGTGTTGCATTGCGGTGCATGGTGTGATTTGTCTATGTTCACTTATTATGGTGTCTATATTCTTAAACGTGCTTCCTCTCTTAAAACATGTTTGCACTTTTTCCTGTGAATCATTTTTGCTGTTTAATAGCAAGCATGTGACAAGTACAATGTTGAAGACCTTAAGAGTTACACACACTAAGACCAAGTCTGACGATCACGACGAAGATCAAGATTAATACCAAGACAAAGAGTATGACCAAGACCAGAAGCACTATAAGATCCAAGATGATGAAGAAGACCAAGGTTCAAGCTGTCACGATAGGTTTGTGTTTTACTGTATATTTGGGTGTCCAAGTGTGGACCAACCCTTATGCATGTGCGCATGCATGTGTATATCAACGTTGACGTATATGTGGTCATGTTTGGACCTATGCATTCTTGCATGCCTTGTCATCTTTTTGTTTGTAAGTTGGTGTCATGTCGTCTATTGCTTTTTGCACATAGATGCTTGACAGGACTAGCATTTGTGCAAGTTAAACACCTTTAAAAGGTGAAGCCTACCACATCAGAGAGTCAGAGGATCCCTCCATCATTAACCTTGTCATCATATTTAGATAGTATACTGAGAACACATTTGACATCTTAGCCTACAAAGGTAAATTTGAAATAGACTTAACTTCTTCTAAAAGCAAACTACAGTTTTACCTATTCCAAACACTCCCAAGCTAAGCCTCTCATTTTTGTTGAGCATTTGGAATGAAACGAATATGGGAATAATCAACTAGAACAAAACTGGAAGACTGGAATTTTTAAGAACTCGCTAAAAACTGGATTCTGAAAAAAAAAAAAAAAAACTTTGGGGTCCTTAATAACCCTAAGATGATTAATATCACAACTTGGGAGGTCATCACGCATTTCATCCCTGATGTACGTCGTACTCTTAAAGAGACGTGTGGCTTCATTACAAACACGCAAAAAAAGGATGGCACTAGTAACTTCATATTGGTTTACATATTGAACCTCCAATCATTGTTGTTGGAACATAATCGTGTTCTGATAGAGACCACAAAGAGAAATTGCTTCAGATACAGTGGAGTTCCTCAAGAAGGCAAAAGGATTTATTACAAAATCACTTTTCATCCACATATGCATACCTCTTTCAATAACGGTGACGTTGATTCAAACCCCATTGACCTGGCAGCTCGTGAGGAGAACTTTGAACTCTCTTTGGAGAAGGCTCGATTGATGTACATTCCCAAACGCAAGTTTAATGATTTTTTTGTATAACTTCCATGGAATTTACTCGTGGCTGGTCACACGTCTTCAGTGAGGGTGATACCCTCAAAAATTGCCCGACGGAAGGGACATGGAAACATTCCGTTGAATGGGAGTAGAGAAGGTATGCAATAGAATAGACATGGAAGCAACATAACTTGTTGTGACTTGGCAAGCACACCCTAAGATGTACTCACGAGATTCATATTCTTACATAACCTTGTATACAAAAGGAAGTGGGCTTTTATATTTTTATGGACATGAAAATTTTCTGACAAAGATTTTCAAGTTAGAAGAAATTTGAAAGATTTCCAAAATGAAACCCTTGTATGAACCTACACAAGAAAGAGAAAAAGCTAGAAACTGGTTGTTCTGTTCACATGATCACAGAATTTGATATGCAAGTGTTTGATAACAATTAACTGGCATCAATACCCAAAATGTGTTATGCAAGTGTTTATGACAGACTTTAACAATAATTATGTGTGCCAATTGACCAATGCTGCCTCCTTCAAAGATGAGTGCAATATCTGAAAATGAAAGCAAGTGTGCTCAACAACCATGTCTTAGGGCCTTGGTGCCTCCCAATCTTAAGATTAGACAAGCATGCAAGTTGCATGGGCTTTGAGGGAATCAGTTGAGTCAAGGCAACTAACCCACGGGTGCTAAAACATGTTTGGTGTGGTCTCGAATTCGTGGTTGTAACCAAGACAATGGCGTCTAAATCATGGGCTGCAAGTATTGACAGTGTGCGGAGAGGTGCCACCGTGGCTCCAACTCTTAGGAAGAGATCATTTCCAAAATGACATGTAAAAGTGTTGTGTGGAAATGGACGGTTTTCACATGATGCCTGGTAAATTGGTCACATGGATGATCCTTGCAAAGGGGGAGGCGTCACCACAGCATATTCATGAGAGCGTACCACATGAAATATGAAAACAACTTCATTTCTACATCCTTTTCCAAACTAACAAGACATTGTTGACAATGTGCATCCCAATGGAAATCGACCATGTTATTGGTACCCATGGGTGATAGGTCTTAAGTGAGGAAACACCAAAACTTGTGAAGAATGTACAAAGTTGTACTTTCCTCATCTTCATGGGAGCCAAAGACTTATGCGATCAATAGTAGATATACATAAATCACCTAGTAACGGAAACCACTTAGTTTGGTAGTTGATTGTACGTGAACGCGATGTAATAGTGTTGCGGTTTACAAGGACTCACGGACTTGCTCATATGTATGATTTGGCTACAACATGGTTTGCATAATGAAGTACACGATGATCAAACCTCCGTGAGTAGAGACAATATGTGGTGGTTTGAAGCAAAGGAGAACAAATATAACGTGCTAACTCTTTTACGATTGAAAATGGTATTCAAACATTGTTTGTGTAATTCGGGGGCTTGAGGCTCATGTTTCGAGGAGCTAGAGTCTTTAAAAACTACATACATGTTAGAATCTAGTTCGACTCAGGTCTGGAAAATATCCCTTGGCAAATTTTGAGGCACAGTGAGTGCCAAGATGGGAAGTAAATTATGGCACTCATCTATTCTTAGAATGTTACTAGAGTCATGTTTCTAGCATGGAAAGATAACATGACATGAGTATGATTATATTGCATGCTTGCAACCATGTACTATGATGATCATGTCCGTTTCTTCATGATGTGTCTCATCCAAAATGGCTAATGCTGTCAGTCACTTGGCTTCCTTTGATTACATTTTTAGAGAACTTCTGTTATGGTCCCACAGTTTGTTGTGAAAGGGCATAGCACCTTGATAAGCTAGAAGTTACAAGGTAAAATGTGGTTTCTAAACTTAGTACAGTTGGGTAATTTGTCATTAATAATAAGTCTACTTCAATGAGAACTGTCGGAACTGTCAGGTGCATATTCACAAGTGCAAAAGGAAGAAATTGAGCATACTTGGAGTCTTGGGTACTTGAAACATACCAGGCGTGTGAAAATACGTGTAACGGCTGCTCGCCGTTTTGCGACTAACTATGGGACTAAACGAAATCCCTCAAAATCAAGTCCAAGAATGGACGCAAGTGACCGCCTCAGCCACTTTGGCCGAGATGCACCGCACCAAGAATGGACAGGTCTTCTTAGGGCAGTTTTTAAACATGCAACACAAAAACCCTATCATTCCATGAGGTAGTGTCATGTGGAACAGGACCCTACCGGCGCTCTAAGGGTGATGGAGGAGTGACGCCACGGATGTCTATCACGACACCCCTCTTATCCCAATATCACACAAGAGGTATCTTTCTGGGCTAGATTCAACCTGGACTTTAGCCCGTATATTATTTTGCAGACAAGGACACCTCGAGACTCAAATCTCAAGACCCCGAAACACCCCATAAATATTTCAAGACCATTTTTAATCCTAAAAGCGGTCCGTACACGTCTTGTGCTACACCGAGTGCAGCGTGGATGGCTTCTAGGAATGATGTGCAAAGAAGAATACAGTTATAAGAATTGAAATAATTGGATGGCTTTTACTCAATAGTGTGTGTGTTTTTATGGCATGGTCCATACATTATGAGCACATTTATATAGTACCAAGAAACAAAATGGAGCATATTATGGGTTTTGTGTGCTTCAGTTGAGCACTGTGTGCGACATCATATTGTGAGCGGTTGCTTCAAGGAAACCCGTTGAGAACTTGGGCGTTTCAAGAACATTGAAGCACGTCATCATAAAACTATAGTGCCATCAAGAATGTAACCTATCAATATCGAAACATTCATATGGTTCGTGAAATTTTCGTCAAGTATTAAGAAAATAGTTTGAACTTCTCCTAGCCCTAAAAAATGGAGCACTCAAGGTGGGAGTAAATGGCCAGAATGTCCTCATCGAGCGGCATAAAAGCCATGAGGTCAACGTGTGGTGAGTCACAAATGTATTAAGATAATAGCACATATGTGGAGTTAACAGACTCGTGCATGTCCGGGACATACCACTCATCCCCCAATTGAGTCGCGATGTCATGGCACATTTGATGACGCAAACTAGTTACGCCTGTAGTAACCATTGATCACATGATTGACGTCAAGGCGAGTTTCATACGGTTCCAAGTTGTGCACTTTTTCATAACACTAGTACGCGACGATACATTCTACTGTTTTTCACTCATCTTTGATACATAAGGTTGTCCTCGACGACATACTCTATGTCCCGGTCCACTTAAATTTGAGGCGGTGGAGTGACGTCTCCATAGTGGCATTTCTTACTATGATCCCAATATAACTTTAGCCTATTGACGTGGAAGGTTGGATGAATCACCACGCTATTTTCTAGACAAAGTCGCGAAACAACTGGACTTTGGAGCTGCTTGGTGTCAAAGGGTCCCAACCATCAAAATCTAAACTTTGCAAAGTCTTTCCCACACTGTTCGATGTTTGTCAAGCTGAGTAGGATAGGATCGCATTCGCTGAGGATTTCATCACTGTGATATCGGTCTATTGACTGATTCATTTCCATGTGTGTCTTTGTGCAGGTGTGACATGTTTTTTTCCTAGCGTTGGAGAATTTTAGATGATGGATTTGAACCGTGTGAATGAGGTCTCCGCTTTGTAATCTTGTCGGTGTGGTAGGAAGTATGTCTTTGATTACTTTGGACAGTATTTTACACATTATGGTGGAATTTTCTGAGTTCTATGCTAGATTTTTTGTTGGAATTTTTTCCACCCAATCAATCCCGCAAAGTCTGATAAATGTGTGGAGAATATGATTGAGCATCTGATTGGTCTGCTTGGTTTTCTTGTCTGCTTGAGGATGGAATGCCACTGGTAGATGGATCCAACTGCTTTGACGCATCATTAACTCCCGTCAACATCTAGTAAAGCAACTGACTATGTTACTGGCAATATTTATTCACAATTATATGACATTAGGTACCAATATCGTACGTAGAATGGCACTCATGTAAACGCTCAATTGCTTGTAGTATGGAAATTTTGAGGTGAATGTTTAAATGGGACAATTTCCATAATGCACTGTCTAATTTTCCTACGGCGCTTCATACCAACAAGTCGGTCACCGGTATGTAAGATTGGCATGCATTACAGTGTCCAAGACTTGTTTCCATTGTTTTGACTAACATAATGCATTTCTGATTATCCTTTTAGCTTGGATTGGCCATTGGCATTATTGATGCAGCAAACGTATATGTAGGCACAAAACATGACTTTATAATGTATGCTGATGACAAGGCTCTTGTGGGACAAGCCTGGGGATAAATGATGCCTGGAAAACAATAGAACATGAACAAAGACAAATTTAAATTCATCAATGCCATGTACTACAATGGTGGCGACTTGAATCCTGGAGGAGGTTAAGTCATGAACTAATGTGTATACATGAATCATTATCCAGTTAACATTCATATGAATCACTTATTCTTTATTTTATTTTTGTCTTCATCAGGCCTGCAATTCGTGAAATCACTGACCAGGCTCTGACCAACATAGTGTGTGAGGGAGTTGACTGGGATTAGCCACAGACAATGCATGAGATTTCAAGGTAAGTTTGACTTCAAACATCTGTGAAGTGAGCATATGAAGTTTTCAACTT
Source organism: Penium margaritaceum (assembly GCA_023375785.1). Classification (NCBI taxonomy): domain Eukaryota; kingdom Viridiplantae; phylum Streptophyta; class Zygnematophyceae; order Desmidiales; family Peniaceae; genus Penium; species Penium margaritaceum. The sequence continues at coordinate 7,552 of SZWC01004311.1, forward strand.
ACACAGATTTGCACACCCGTACCACCCAGGTTTGATTTCACGTGGATTCTCCTAAGACATAGCTCCTTGAGCACTTTGACCGTCCACATGATCACTAAAGTAACGAAGCTTGGTTACAAAAAGGGGGTAGAGTGCTCGGGTACCATGGAGAATGGCAGCAAGTGTACGCATGAGATCTTCTTCGAATGGTGCGACAACTTCTATGAATGCATTGAACATGGTAAGATGGACTCAAATAAAGGAGTGTTTATTGTAACCCTTCATGTTGCAAGTGAAACATTGTAGCTGTGTGATGCAATGCATTGTGCAGAAATTTCCCCAACAGTTGTAGTCCACTATACATTCACCATATGCATCTTGGAGAGGGACGGCCTAGAAGGAAAACAGCCACATATCAACAAGACCAGAAATTTCTCTTCCAAGGAAGAACTCTTTCAATGGTGAAGGCTAAAACAACAAAGGACCGTGCTGCAGGAGAGCGGGCTGTTGAAGAAATTTAGCTAAAAACCATGGTATGCAATTGAAGATTCCATACTATTTTTAATGTGGAGCATCAGTGCCTAGCGTTCATTTGTTTCTGTAACATAGATTCAAGTGAACGCTAGAAGAGAAGAACAAACACACGGCTACTTTAAGTGCACCCACCAGTATGGACGGATAAGGTCCGTACATACGTCACGTCTTTTTTATCATAAATGCATTCAATATGGTACATGCTTAATGCTTTGCTCGATAATTACAGTGACACAATACATCTCCTTCAAGGTCTCGCTTGACAAGCCCACTACCATACACTGGAAGCCCAGCACCTTCAGCAAGTGTAAGTATAACTATACAACATTGATGCATAGCTTCTGTATTAGGGTTCATCTGTGTAGGAATAAAAAGTTTCCTAATTACCCTAACATCATGTCTGTTACTTGGTGTACGTCTATGCCAAATAAAAGACATGATGAAGACTCCCTAATGAAGAATACATCAACATCTTTTAAGGGTTGTATCACATATCCTTTTAATTATTCAAATGGACATCCTTCCAAGAAAGACAACGCTTGAACTGTAGATAAAAACAATGACATATCCATACAACGGACTAATCCCAAGTACACTCAGTCATCTCCAAATGCACCGAACAATCTTCAAGTACAATGAATCGTTCTCAAGTGCACTCAATAAGCCCTCTTGAAAATTCCCACCTACATGGGACATCAGCAAACATCCATCCACTTCATGGTTACCAAGGATCCACAATTCATAGTAGACGATGATGTCATCATAGAAGTAAGGTGTCGCTAACACCAACAAATATCCCTACAATGCCTCAACGAATGACATTCCGTTGAATTACTACACATTTGACTGGATAAAATGGCCACACCATACATCAAGGGCCAACATATACAGCATGAATAGAGTTCATCTGCTGAAAAATGCCAGCCTGATAAACAACTTTTGACAAGATGCAATATTCAGACCTGAAGACCCGAGGTATCCTTGACAAGTCACTCCATGCACACGCTTTCCATATGTGAACCACTTTTGTCATTGAAAACCAGGGCTATGTGTATTGTCTTGTTCCAGTGACCTATCTAGAGTCCATAACATGTGGTGTTGGATATATTAGGAACCCTGACAGGCCATAGCCACCCCGCGGTTCTGGAAAGGTAAACCTTTAAAGAACCGACCACAACGTGGTTTTAGTGGGTTTCCATTCGGTCCTTTAGATGCAATGCATTTTCCATGCACCGATGGCTGTTGACATCTTTGTCATCTAGACATTCCTTGAAACGCTGTGGTATAAGTGCTGCATCATGATGTCTGATTACATTGAGCAAAGTGATTCTGTCGTGTGATAGGCATTCCTCTTTCACCCCCAGATGCACATCATTCCATACCCTACTGATCCTTGATTTCGATACTAATGGTTTTTTGGCCCATCAAAATGTGCCAAAAAAAATGTATAATCGAAATCAACGGTCTACCAAATTAATTTTGAAGCCAAATAGTCGAATGTAAGGAATCATGCATGCAAATATGTTTTATGGGTTGTACTTGATATCCTGGCTGTCCTCGTGCTTCTTTTTCACATTAGTACATCTAGTCATTCGTAAAATACATTTGGTAAGTTTTGGACATGTTTACGAGGTCTTAAATTACGAACGTGAAAACATTCAACTTGCGAGATTGAACGTGCGAAGTCAGAGTCGAAGAAAATGACTTTATTGTAGTACACAACAACAACACACGATTCTACACCACCTCATCCTCCTCCTCCTCCACCTCCTCATCATGGAATAGGAGTTCACCGGCATATGGTGCTGCGACACGCTGGAATGATGGATCAAACACCCTCGTGAACCCCGATTTGGCCCATGCATTCTTTGCCAGGGGCTCCTCATCGCGGATGTATTCCCAAGCCTTAAAAAACCATCCACATGCCTCCTCCTTCACCTCTTTCATGCCTATGTGCATGCTCCAACCCTCACGACTACGCTCCACACCCCATGATGCAAAACATTCCTCGAGTTTGTTTTTCAGTGGACGGATGATGCCGACATCAGCCGGCTCTGCCTTACCGGTGCATCCAGCAGGGATGTACGCCGTATGGATGTAACGGAAGTTGTCCTTGAGCCAAAGCTAGAAAGTCATGCTGTAGTGCGGACACCAGGTGTCGAGCACGAGGAGAAGATTCTCCTCGCCCTCGCGGACACCGAGTGCCGCACAGATCCGCTTGTAGTACGGGACAACAGTCGTGCAAACCCATTCCTTCGTGGTGTCCGCGTTCGCCCAGTCAGTAGGAGTACACATCAGGTTCCATCCCTCTTGGAGCAGGCGCTCGGCCTTTTGTCCACGCGGCACCGACCTGGCGGTCTTTCTGCCAAAAATCAGCTGCATCGGCAACAACTCGCCGGTCATGGAAGAGGAAACAAGCGCGGTTATCGCACGCTTATCCTCCAGCCCCACGATGCCGATCTCGTGGCTGCCCTTTGGTGCATACGTGTGCCCGGCAGCTGGATGGAGGTGTGGTCGCCGTTGATGACGAGGAAGGGCTTGATGCCATACAACATGGCCATGCAAGCTGCACGACGGTGGAACGTCAGAATCTTGTTGTCGTAGTCGGCCGGCAGTTTCTGTGCGACAGTTGTTCCACTCCTCCACGACCATCCCATTTATTTTTTCACAAACTTCCTGACCCACGAACGTGCAAACACACGACGGCCGAGTAGTTCAAGCTGGTCGGGAGCATGACGTACAAGAACACCGCGGATCTCACGGCGGATCACTTTCGAGTTCAACGCGTGACCGGCTGCCCGAGCATTCTCGAGCGTCGATCAAATTGCATCGACAATCTCAGGATGCTCGGACAGCCAAGCCCGCTTGCCCCGGCATCCATGCTTTCTCTTTTTTCCACTGACAGGCACCGACGGTACAGATGCAATCGCCGCAAGTACAGCACCTTCGTACTGCTTCTTGAGAATCTTTGTGCCTTCTACGAACCATCCAGACACGATACTAGGAGCAAGTTTATCAAAGACACAATATCCATCGGGTGTCCTAAAACTACGTCTCAGATGCTGCACTTTCGCATAAGCGGACGGCTGGGATTTGAAGGCTTGAGTGGGTGTCCTCTCAGTCCTCACTAGATGTAATGCATTGTTCACGCATCGATGGCCATTGAAGTCTTTCATCGTCTAGGCATATCGTGATACGTCGTGGTACAAGTTGTGTGCCGTGGTGTCTGGATACATCGAGTGAAGTGAGTCTGTCTTGTGACTCAGACATTCCTCAGGCATCTCTTACACATCATTACATAACACACCAACCCGAGTTCATCTATTGACAATGCTGACTTAATCAAAAACCTTTGAAAAGATGCAAAATTCAGATCTGAAGATCCAAAGTATCTTCGACAAGTCATTCCATACACACATGCATTCAATATGTGAACCACTTTTGTTGTTGACAGCCATAGAAATTTCTATTGTCTTGTTCCAGTGACCTGTCTAGAGTACATAACATGTGGTGCTGGGATACATTGGTAATCCTGAGTAGCCATAGCCACCCCACGGTTCTAAAAGGGTGAACCTTTGAAGGACCAATCACACCGTTGTTTGAGTGAATTTTTGTTCATTCGTCACTAGATGCAATGCATTGTTCATGCACAGATGACCATTCACGTGTTTCGTCGTCTAGGCATATTAAGATACGTCATGGTACAAGTGTTTCATTGTGGTGTCTGAGTATGCTGAATGAAGTTAGTCTACCTTCTAATAGACTTTATAAATTCACCCCTACTTGCACATCATTGCATACCACACTAGCCCAAGTTCATCTATTGACAATGTCAACTTGATGAACAACCTTTGACAAGATGTGGTTTTCAGATCTGAAGACCCAAAGTATCTTTGGTAGGTCATTCCATGCACACATACATCGCAACTGGAAACCACTTCTATTGTTGAAAACCATATCAGTGTGTAATGTCTTGTTTTAGTAACCTATCTCGAGTCTATAGAATGTGAAGTTGGTGTACATGGGGAATCCCGACCGTCCATAGCCATCTCACAGTTCTGAAGTATGAAAATTTAAAGAACCAATCACGTCACGGTTTGATTGGGTGTCTGTTGAGTCCTCATTTGATGCAATGCATTGTTCACAGACCGATGACTGTTGACGTCTTTTGTCATCTAGGCATATCGTGGTACGTCATGGCACAAGTTCTACATCACAGTGTTCGATTGTGTTGAGTAAAGTGAAATTGTTTTGTGATAGGCATTCCTCATTCACCTTCACTTGCATGTCATTGCATACCACACCAGCCCAAGTAGTATTGATAATGTCTTCCTGATCAATAGCTTTTGACAAGATGCAATATTGATATCCAAAGACCCGAAGTAGCTTTGACAAGTCATTCCATGCACACATGCATTCCACATGTGAAACACTTTGGTCATTGAAAATCATTACGATGTGTATCGTCTTGTTTTAGTGACCTATCTAGAATCCATAACATGTGGTTTTGGGGTACATTGGGAATCCTGACTGTCCATAGCCACCCCTCGGTTCCACAAGGGTAAACTCTTGAAGAACAAACCACGTCGTTATTGGAGTGGATTTCCATTCACCTAACTAGATCCAACACATTGTTCACGCACCGATAGCTGTTGACGTCTTTCATCGTCTAGGTATACCGTGATACGTCTTGGTGCAAGTAATACAACATGGTGTGTGAGTACATTGAGTAACATGAGTATGTCTTGTGATAGACATTCCGCATCCACTTTCTCTTGCACATGATTGCATACCACACCCGAGCTCATCTATTGACAATGCCAACTTGATCAACAAATTTAGACAAGAAGTACCTTTGAAAAGTAATTCCATGCACACATGCATTTCATATGTCAACCACTTTTGTCATTGACAACCATAACAATGTACATCATCTTGTTCCAGTGACCTGTCTGGGGTCCATAGCATGTGGTGTTGGGGTACATAGGGAATCCCGGCAGGCCATAGCCACCCTGCGGTTCTGGAAGGGTGAACCTTTGAAGAATTAACCATGTCGTGGTTTGAGTGGGTGTCTGTTGAGTCGTCGCTAGATGTAATTCTTCTTTCACACACCGATGGCCATTGACATCTTTCGTCGTATAGGAATATCAAGATACATCATGGTACAAGTGCTGCATTGTGGTATTTGCTTATATTGAGCAAACCAAGTCAGTCTTGTGATAGGCATTCCTCGTTCCTTGTATACCACACCAGTCCGAGTTCATGTATTGACTATCCCGATATGATCAACAATGTTTTCCATGGTGCAACCAAAGTCACATCATATTTTAATTCCTTTGTCATTCACATTTGACAACAACCAAACTTAATTTGTAATAGGTAAGCAAGGCAAAGACGTAAGTATTGTAGTTGAATGCTTGTTTTCAGTCAGCATGATTCTTAGAAATATCAATCTAATAACCAATGTTGATTGTTTCATGACAAATTAACATGCCATAGGACTTAGCCACATGTACAATCCATAAGTATGCAACATATAACATATGGTAACAAGTATACATAGAAATCACCACTTCCGCAAATATCTTTAGAGTATACACATACATTGCAATATAGACATGAGAAACTTATGACTATATTTTGTACATTAAAAGCACAGTGCATAATTAGACATCTACACGTGGTTTTGAATCTATACATGATAGTGTATACATAATAAAAATCATATGCATTTCGGCATAATAGTCACATATCTATACCTTGTAATGTGCAAACAACCTGGGCCGAATGTTTGTACACATGCTACAGGGCCTTGCAGAATTATGTTTCTTTCCAGCTCAGAATTGTTCAGAGGTCTTGGTCAAACGTGCATACTAACGACTAAAATCAAGCGACCATGATCCGTTTTTCCGGCCTCTCCCATTTTGAGAGTTTCGTGCAGGCATGAATTGATCTCGCTCATTTTTAAAACTCAATTTGGAAGGAATTTATGTACACTGGTTACAAGGGGGGAACCTAATTATGCAATAGGGTTGAGTTCAAGGGAAATTATTCTTTTATCCGAATTTAGCCGATACTAGGGTATAAGCATATCGGCAAAATAATCATATCTAACATATTAAGCACATGGACACACTTATATGACTATGCAAGATGCATATTGGCATGACATTACGGTCATGTATTTGTACGTGGATTGTGGCATCATAAGAATAGTATGCACATTAAGCATGTACAAATACTCAATTACCTACATTATATGCATCTTGCCATAACGGGCATGTACATATATGTAGAAGACATCGATCAAAATGATGAATTACAATGATTGAGACACTTTTGTGCTCATCACATATGCCATATATTTGTACATCCGTTTCCATCTTCATGGAGAAAAAATCATGTCAATATTTTATCATTTCACATGTACAATAAGATACAAGTGTAGGTTTCTTCTATGAAAAAAATTCTTCCAGTTGGTCATCAAATGGTAAGGTTAATACGTGATCCAAAAAGTCATTACAATAAGGCTACCATGTAATCCCAAAAAGTGATTAAAAGAAGGTTACTACGCAGTCCAAAAAAAGAGATCACAATAAGTTTACCATATAAACCAATAATAATCAATACACATATGTACACATCACATGTGCCATACATTCCTAACTTCAAATTCAACTACATGAAGAACTCATGCAAACATGTAAGAAAACAAAAAAAACAATACACCAAACATGATACACCAAGAATATCTTTATCTAATGAAAGATTTCCTTACAACTTGTCATCATTTCCCCCTCTTCATGACCCCATTGTACATCTGAATATCTTTTTCTCTTATGCATTCATACGTACCATAGGAACAAAAGGAGAGTTGAAATAAGGTTACCATACTGTAACGGGTCGAGTCTCCAGCTCCTGCTCTGAAGTCGTCGTCGGAGTTCGCAGAATGGTGTTCTCAGTCCGCGTCAGGGGTTTGCCCCCTTTGCAAGACTGAGGGGAAATCTTCATCAATGACCCAGAGCAGGGAGACTCGAATATTTCGAGTCTCCGGAGGCCCATTTCCGTTTTTAACCAAACCCCTGGTTTTGGGATCCAAACCGGGGATTTTTACCTCGAACTCGTGGGTTCGCACGAGTTATTCCGTTTATTTTATGTCGAAGTTCATCGTAAACGAACTTCGATTTCCATTTTGCCGTTCTGGCGCGAAATCGTCGCGTGCGAGGCACGCTGGCGATTTCGCACCAGCTTTCTCGACCTTACCCTCGCTCCCCCTATCCCTCGTCCTCTCTTGCTCGTTTGCAAGGAGGGCGAGGGGGGACGAGGGAACGAGGCTACAAGGCCTCGCCCTCGAGGCCCTCGTGGCCCCTCAGCCGCCGATCGGGCTGAGGCCGCGATCGGCGGCTGGCGGCTGGCGGCTAGCCAGCCGGTGGCCGGCCGGTCGCTTGGCCGGCCGCTGGCCGTCCAACCGGCCGGCAGCGAGCTGGCCGGCGGCCAGCGAAGTGCTGGCCGCCGGCCAGCCCTCACTGACGCGAGGGGTGGTGCGCAACCACCCCTCACTCCAACGAGGAGGGAGGGCCGAACCGGCCCTCCCGCTACATTCCTCCCCACTTATTATGAACCGTCCCGATTCATGAACAACAAGTAGGATTGTCAGTCAGTGAGTCATCAACATTGTGAAAGAAAAATAATAATTTCAATCACCAGCTAAACATGAACACGTGCATAGTACTTAGACCTAAGCTGCAGCTTGTAGGTCAGCACGGCTAGCGGCCTCCCCCCTTTAGGTTGGCGCATCCGCGCGACAACCATGTTGGGCGTCCCCAAACTCCTATGGTTGCTGTCCATGAATTCTGCCTTGTGGGAATGTTGTTCACTTTTTCCGCGTTCAGGTGGTACCTCCTGCCACGCGTCGATCTGTGCAAGCTGCAAGCTCGCTCCAAGCGTCGTTGACCACCCCTTTGGGCAACCGAGATTCGGGCTCCCATGAATTATGTTCCGGTCCACAACCGGCCCAATGAACGAGGTACTCCCTGACAATGCGCGACCGAAGAGTACGCTCTCAGTACTGGAGTAGGCGAAGGACCTCGTATTGGCCGTCGGCAGCCAGGACTGCTGGCGGTGGCTGAACGGTTCCTTCTGCCGTGTATGGAGCCAGCAGGCTCACATGAAATACGTCATATATCTTCATACTCGGCGGAAGTAGCAATCTTTATGCCACAGGCCCAATCCACTTCGGTAGAAGTTTTCTTGCCTCTAGCGACTTCAGTCGAAGGTTTTTTGTGCTAAGCAGCACTTTGTCATCGATGTCACACGAGACCTCCCGGCGACCTTTGTCGGCATATGCCTTTTGTTGCTGCCGAGCTGCTTGAAGGTGACCCTTCGCCTCCTGTAACAAGGAGTCGATGCGCTCGGTAAAGGCTTGAGCGGAAGGAACCTGCCCTCCTGTACTCTCACTCTTCACTAATGAAGAGGATACCACTGGATGCCGACCACTTTTCAACACGAGCGGTGTGAACTGTGTGGACTCGTTCACCGAGTTGTTCACCGCAAACTCTGCCGGTGCTAGGAATTCGTCCCAATCATGCATGGCAGAGTCCACGTACATGTGGAGCATCTGCTCCAGAGTGCGATTCATGCGCTCTGTTTGTCCGTCAGTTTGAGGGTGAAATGTTGTCGATATTTGCGACTCACTGCCGAAGTATTCATGCATCTTTTGCCAGAACCTACTAGCAAATTTTTTATCTCGATCAGAAATAATACGCAATGGCAAGCCGTGGTACTTTACGACACCCTCAAAGAAGAAACGAGCGGTCTCCTCTGCGTTCACGTCAGTGGTTATAGGAATGAAGTGTGTCATCTTCGTCAAAAGATCCACAACCACTAGTATTGCATCGTGGCTACGGGCCGTGTCCGAAAGACCAGTAATGAAGTCCATGCTGACGCACTCCCATGGAGTCCTAGGAATGGGAAGTTGTTGGAGGAGTCCAGCAGGCTTCTTGTTACTAGCCTTATTCCCAAGACATGGGTCGCATGTCATGCAATACTTATGGACATCGACACTCCATCCTGGCCACCAATAGTGGTCCGAGAGTGCCTATCCGGTCTTTTGGGGTCCCACATGACCTGCGATCGGCGGGTCGTGGAACTGGGAGATAACCTTTGCTCGAAGGTCTCCCGAATTTGACACAACAACTTGTTCTCCGTGCCAAAAGATTCCTGCGGCCTCCACCAAGCCGTACTTGTCCAGATTTTGAGAGTCTTGAAACCAAGAATCCACACAGTATCCCATCCGGATCCTGTTTACAGAACCGTTGTAATGGATAATCTCTCGTGGTGGTTCCCACAGAGGTGCAGGGGGATCTGGTGGTTGTACTGTTGCTGTTGCAATGGCCATAAAACACCCACTGACCTCGGTGTTTGCTTTAATTTCCACAGGCTGTCGGCTTAGTGGATCGGCCACATTGATGCGTCCTGGCCGATATTCCCATGTGAACGAGAATCGACTCAGGTATTCACTCCAACGGGCCTGTCGTCTTGACAGGTTCGGTTGCGTTTGGAAAAACACCAATGGATTATGGTCGGCCACGACCGTCACACCCCCTTCATCACCCTCAAGGTAGCAACGCCACATCTTGAAAGTGTGTACTAACGCAAGGAGCTCTTGATCCCCATTCGTGTACCGCGTTTCCGCGGGGATGAGCTTCCGGCTCTCATACGCAACTGGGTGACCGTTCTGCATGAGGATGGCTCCGAGTCCTACTACCGACGCATCACATCGAACCTCCCACGGTTGCAATGGATCCGGAAGAGCTAGGACGGGCGCCATGGATAGAAGCTCTTTGACTTTGACATATGCGTTCTCGCAATCAGGTGTCCATTCCCAACGCACGTCTTTTCACGTGAGCCTGGTTAGCGTTGCTACCTGGGTCGAATACCCTTGCATAAACCGTCGAAAGTAGTTTGCAAGGCCGAGGAAAGACCGAATCTGCCCAACATTTTCGGGGCGTGGCCAGTCCACAACGGCTTGGACTTTTTGTGGGTCGACACGGATGCCTTCCTTGCCGACGATGTGTCCAAGGTAATCGAGCTCATCTTGTGCAAACTTGCACTTGCTCACTTTTGCATAGAACTTCTGTTCCCGAAGGATTGCGAGAACTTCGCGCAGATGTTCCATGTGCTCTCCCATTGATTTGAAGAAAACCACGATATCATCCAGGTAAACCAAGACAAACTGTCTGAGTTGCTTGGCGAACGTTCGGTTCATTTCTCCTTGGAAGGTTGCCGGGGCATTTGTAAGCCCGAAGCATAATACTCGGAACTGATTGTGTCCCATGTGCGTTCAAAACACGGTTTTGGGCACATCATCTTCCGTGATACGGATTTGATGGTACCCTTGAGACAAATCCAAGGACGAAAATACTTTTGCGCCTTGGAGATGGTAAAAAAGGTTCTCAATCCGCGGTAAGGGGAATCAATTTTTCACCGTCAGCTTGTTCAACGCCCGGTAATCCATCCACATGCGTAAACCACCGTCCTTATTGTTCACAAAAAGGATCGGTGCACCGTATGGTGAGCTACTGGGCTCGATCCACCCTTTTGTAAGGTACTCTTTGATTTGGCGTTCGGCCTCTCGCCTTTCTGTTGGACTAAGGCGATACATGGGTCTGAACAGAGGAGTCGTCTCCGGTTGCAGCGGAATCGTGTGGCCCATGTGTCTTTCTGGTGGAAGCCCAGCCGTGGGTTTTGGAATACATCCGAGAACTCCGCCAATATAGATCTGGTCTCTTGTGGGGTGTCTTCCGTCACGTCGTCCTCCACTTTCTGTAGCTGAACCAAGAAGTATCGACAACCTTGTCGAATACGTCTCTTGACCTGCATTGCAGACAAGCTGGCATGGACTTTGAGTCGGGTCGGTGATAATATCGTACTCGGAATCAACATAAAGCGGAGTTGTCCTTTTCGGAGGATCAAACGCTTTGATTCAAAGCACATTAGAGTCTTGTTGTCACGGAGCCAGGGATTGCCAAGCACCACGTCAAACGGGTCAAGAAGGTTGAGTACCGTCAACGTGACACTCTGTGTGTACCCTTGAATACAAGTTTTCGCTTCACAAGTACCGATCACGGGTACCGTACGGTTGTCACCGACAACAACTGCGCCATTTGATGGCTCGTACTTCAGGCCAACCTGTCGGGTAAAGCCAGGGCTAACAAAAGAGTCGTCCCCTCCAGTGTCAACAAGTACGTTCGCGGGAGCACAAGCTAGGTATCCTTTGAACTGCATCGTCATGTTTCCGCCACTCTTCCGAGTGAACAGACTCGACGACGGTAAGCCGAGTTTGTGATAATTACGGAATCTGTATGACGGGCGTCGCAGCTCCCATGATTCACCCACTTGATTCCACATCTTGTGGTCACGTGTGAATTCGGCTAGCACCTTCCAGTCTTTAAATTTGACAGGGTCGGAATCGTCGACTAAAGGTACTGCGAATATGATTGAACTCATTGCTTTGAGGGCGTTTGCTTCAATCACTGTGTCACACAACTCTTGCACAGTGGTCGGTGTCGCCACCACTAAGCATGTACCATCATGCATCTTGTCCGGAGATGCAAGGTTTAGTGGGCAATGTCGGTCAGCAAGTGTAGAACGCGGTTCAACAAGAGGAGAGAAGACAACAGAGAAATTTGAACTTGTCAAAAACTCAAATTGTTTAACATCCTCATCTGAAAACATTAACCCACACTCGTGATCCAGTTTTACCCCTGAGTGGTCCCCACTGACGTCACTCAGGGATAGGGAAAACCCGTCCTACGACCCTGTCCGTTACCACGGTCGGCCCATTCCCGCGACCGCGACCCTGTCCACAGCCTTGTCCGCGGCCTCCTGCTGCACCATCCCCACGAGGTGCTGCTGCTGCAGCTAAAGCGGTGGCCTCTTGTCAACCACCAGCAGCCTCAGGGCACTGAGCCCTAAAGTGGCCCGGCTGCATGCAGTTGTGGCAGAGCCCTTCGCGGAAGGCTGCGTTGCGACGCTCACGCGTAGCCTGCAGCTCGTCATTCTCACGGGTGCGCTTGTTGTTGGGGCCCTTGTGTCTACTAGCCTTCTTGGCTGGAGGGTTTGTAGGCTGCTTTCCCTTGGCCCCGCCTCGCTGTCCAGCTGACCCACCAGCCCTTACAACGTCCACACGCATGTCGGGACCATGCTGTGCACGCACGTACGGGCGTGCATCAGAGTAGTGCTTCGGGTTCACTGAATACACTTCGCTTATGTAGTCGTGCAACGCCCTCCAACTTGTCCAAGCTTGGCCAGTGGCTGTTGTGGTGGTCTTGTCCTTCAGCTTCTCGCTGGCGAGACCATCACGCAAGTATTCCAGCATGCATGCACTCCGGGTACTTGAACGTCTGAGTCCCATCGCCCTCGATGAAGCTTTCGGCTTCCTCCACGAGTGCGGTGAACTCGCTCAAGTAGGATTCGAGCGAGCTGCCCAGCTGCCTGAAGTCCTTGATCTTGTGGAAGGCACGCTCCGCCTCCTCACGTTGGGTGCACTTCTTGCGCATGATCGCGCAGAAGGCCTCCCACAACATGGGCTCCCACTCGAGGTGCAGCTGCTGCACACTCCACTCCTTGACCACATACTTGAAGAGTTTGTCTTCAAGCAGCGTCGTGGCAAGGTCGCCCCACTGGCTGAGTGGAGCCTTGTGGATACGTAGAACGTGCTCCATGCGATTCAGCCAGTCGGTCAGCTTCACGCCCTTCCGGAAGATCTCCACACTGTAGAGGAAGCACGTGTGCATGACCGGCCCCGAAGTCGTCGAGGTAGGCAAATTGTCGTTGCCATCGGTAGTGGCATCGGCAACTACGGCGCGCTGCGCTTGCTGCTGCATCCGCACCTGGGTCACGCTTTGCAACGCCTTCGAGGTCGTTGCATCGGCGGCTTGCCTCGTGGGCGGCCAGGCGTTGTAGCTGGCGATCACGGTCTAGGTCCGTGATGCTCTGCCCGACGTAGACCAACAGATTGGCGAACGCGAACTTGAGCTCTGATGTCGTCAGAGCATCGGCAATAGCCTCCAGGGCCTCGTGTTGTCCGTGCGCCCTTACCCACTACAGGAGGGTACGGTTCGCGTACACGCCTCCAAGGAGTCTCACCTTTTGGAGGAGACTGTCATCGGCGACAACGCTGGCGTGGGCCCTGCCTTGCCCCATTGTGGCCACATCGTAGGAAGGGGGGTCCGTCCCCATTCCTCCGAGTGGTGCCGTATCTCCACCGTTGGTGGTGATCTTGAGTCGGCCTGGCGCCTCAGCAGCAAACTCCGCAAGCCTACGACGGCCATCGCGAATTGCCTTCGCGGTGTCGTCTTCCGGCTTGTTCTCACGGGAACTTCCCGTGTGACTGCTTTCAGCGCCCTTGCTGCTCTTGGCAGTCTCGCTGCCGTCGGCAGCTTCAGGCGATGCGGCAGGCGCCTTATCCTTCTCGAGCAATCGGCTCGAGTTTGCCGTACGACGATGGCGATGGTCGCCATCCTCGTCGCCTTCGCCATCGTTGGCATCGTGCTCTTCGTTGGGGTCTTCCTCCGGGAGGTCCTCCTCCATCGCGTCGTCCGTCGCATGGGGGTCGCCCATGTGCGCGTCGACGTGCTCGTCAAGGACCTTTGTGGCCTCCGCACGCTTCTCGGTGTCGCCGAGGTTGGCGTCGGTTGCCTTAGGCGGTACGGTTGCCTTAGGCGGTCTGGTTGCCTTAGGCGGTATGGTTGCCTTAGTCGGTACAGTTGCCTTAGGCGGTACGGTTGCCTTTGGGTTGGCAACCGTGCTCGCGGCGGCGGCTCCCAAAGCTTGGAGTCCGCCAAGGACGTGTGGTGAGAACGTCACCACCTTGCCCTTGTTGGTCTTGGACGGTCCGGCACTTGCCATCTCGTCGTTCGTGCAACTAGCACGTGAAGGTCGTTGTGAGGATCACCCCACAATGAGGAGGAATCGCCTCCTAAGATGTTGCTCTCACCATCGGTGAGGCCGATTTAAATTTCTATTTTCCTAGGCCGCCACATCGGCACAAGGTCGTGGGTTTAGAAACTAGTTCTCCTAAGCCGTGACTCCCAGCACTTGGTAGCAATTAGGATCTAGGAAAACAAAAAATCACAATACAAGGGAGTAACAAGAAGTGTGAGTTCCGCTCACAAAACTAAGACAAAGAGCAAGAAAATAAGCAAGTACAAGGTCAAGAACGAAAAGGCTACTTTTCTTCTTGTCTTCTTGTCTTCTTGTCTTCTGGTCTTCCTTGGTCTCTTCTTGCATCTTCTTGTCACGGCTCGCACCCCTTGGCGGCGTCCTCCTTGAGCCGGCGGCGTTGGGGGAGCCGCCAAATGTCCCCAAGGTGTTGTCCTCCCTCTTCTTAGGGGCTTTCTCAAGCTTTGAGAGCCCCTGGCCTTGGGAAGAAATGCTGTCCCAATTTTTGGTTGAAGGAGGAAAGGAGGGGAACCTTGAAGAGAGGAAAAAACTTGGTGGTTTGGGGGTGGACACTCCCCACCCCGTCCCACAAAATTCCCCTAGGTCCCCTGGAGGTGAGGAGATGCTGTGGAGAAGAAGTCCCAAAACAATTAGCTCTTCTCTAGCTTCCTAATGCACTTTACGGCGCTTCAAACGGTGAAGCGTGGATGCCGTAGTCCCTTCTAGCGTTTCTGCTGCTGCTTGTAGCTGCCGGCAGCGTTTTATCTATGTTGTAGCCGCCGTTTCCGTCGAACTATTGGTCGTGAGGGTCGTCTGGCTCTGAGAACCACTGTAACGGGTTGAGTCTCCAGCTCTCGCTCTGAAGTCGTCATCGGAGTTCGCAGAATGGCGTTCTCAGTCCGCGTCAGGGGTTTACCCCCTTTGCAAGACTGAAGGGCAATCGTCATCAACGACCCAGAGCAGGGAGACTCGAATATTTCGAGTCTCCGGAGGCCCATTTCCGTTTTTTAACCAAATCCCTGGTTTTGGGACCCAAACCGGGATTTTTACCTCGAACTCGTGTGTTCGCACGAGTTATTCCGTTTCTTTCATGTCGAAGTTCGTCGTAAACGAAGTTCGATTTCCATTTTGCCGTTCTGGCGCGAAATCGTCACGTGCGAGGCACGCTGGCGATTTCGTGCCAGCTTTCTCGACCTCACCCTCGCTCCCCCTATCCCTCGTCCTCTCTTGCTCGTTTGCAAGGAGGGCGAGGGGGGGCGAGGGCACGAGGCCACGAGGCCTCGCCCTCGAGGCCCTCGTGGCCCCTCAGCCGCCGATCGGGCTGAGGCCGCGATCGGCGGCTGGCGGCTGGCCGGCCGGTGGCCGGCCGGTCGCTTGGCCGGCCGCCGGTTGTCCTGCCGGCCGGCAGCGAGCTGGCCGGCAGCCAGCGAAGTGGTGGCCGCCGACCAGCCCTCGCTCACGCGAGGGGTGGTGCGCAACCACCCCTCGCTCTAGCGAGGAGGGAGGGCCAAACCGGCCCTCCCGCTACACATACAACCCAAAACTACGATTGTAGTTAAGCTACTATGTAACTCAAAAGCAAGTACAAATCCTCACGTGGCATCAAATTATGATTTCATGCAGAAATTTATAACATTGTGAAATAGTAACTTCATAAAAACATTTACAAAATTTATTTATGTTGTATTACTATAACAATATTTCCCACAACATTCTATGTACTTCATTCTTTCATACACCGAGACCACGGACCTTGATGTCTTGGTGGTCTGCTTGTGGAACAAGCTATCATCATAAAATCTTCGGAAAACTCTCCAGAAATTCCAAAGATTGTTTAAAGAGAAGTGATCGCAATAAGGTTACTATGGGTAGCCTCGCAAGTGCTCATATAAAATTAGCCATGCATTCAAACGTGTCCACCATGTCTGAAACCTCCACATGGTGTAGAAAGAAGCTACCATACTACTTACTAATTTTGTAAAGTCATTTTCAGAGGAATGTTTTTGGTTTGTTTTGAGAAACCGGGGTCAAATTATGTCGCAGTGGCTACACTTGGCCAGCCTATTTTCGTTTAGAAAATCGTATGACTCCCGTTTAGGTCCCTGGCGTTGCCAACCTCGGTGGATTTTCGCTGGCCCAAATTTGAATGCCCCAATCCGTGCACAGTGGCGTCCCTCCCCCCACCGCCGACGTTTGTGTCTACGTGTCGCCCGCTGCTCTTGCCCGCTACCATATTGCAACCGCCCCCTCCCCCCATCGTGGGCGAAGATTGTGTCCTCATGATGAATGGCTCTCCCTGTCTTCTATCGCGATGTTGCATCAGCCTCTTGACAGGAGGCTGACGCGACACGCCACATCACCCTACGAGTAGTCTTCGCGCCATGCAACCCTCAAAGTTGTGCCTACAGCGTGCGGCATAGTACACCATGGTTGAGCCCAATGCATGGGATTGTGATGTGGCTAACTGCGCTTGGCCTAAGTGCGCTGCGACAAACATCTTTGTGCCCACCCAGGACTCCGTTGTGCAATGGTGAGCAACCCCCAACTCCAGCGACAGTCTTCCACTCACTCCACCATGGAAGCCAATGTCATCACTGCCTACTTTGGACGTTGCTCATGTGATTCACGGTTGGTCCACGTTGAACGAGAAGTTGCACACCTTCCACCGCGTATCCTAAATTTGAAGGACAAAGTAGGCCGCCCGCGAAAGCAACCAAACCATGCACAAGTCCTTGGTGCTACCCGCAATTTCCCCGCATCATCATCCCCCACTAGCAACTCTGACCCGCCCAATGGAGAAAGCACCACCACGGCACCGCGAAGTACAACATTGAAGCGAGGTTGCTATACCAACTAGGTGGGCTGAGGTCACTTCCCTCGTATCAACGAGACCGTTCAAAAGTACAGCACCATTGCTGCTACGATCCAGCATATGCAATGTGTTTGGCTGGGCCCTAGCTGTGTGTGCCCATACGACAAGGTGGCAGCAAGCACAATATATGGTTGGTACGTTCATGGCACAAAGATTTCCCCATGATTACATCCTCCATGCTGTGCACAAATCTGCTGTTGAACCTCTCCCGGATGGTGCTCCTGATTCCGCGCTGCCAGCGGGAATGCGAGGGCAACAGGGATTCTGCGACCGACACCCGGAGGTCACAATTGAAGCCGTTGCGGAACTGGAACACCTCCGTTCTATTATTGTCCCAATTTGTTCACTTGCAGCACAGTCATCCGAAGCATTGTGCAAGACCAATGTCCCAAAGAACTGAAAGAGAACGACGGTGTGATCATCTTCTCCCGCACATGGGTCACGAAGGAAGATCTTGGCCATCGTTGCTTCAGCCATGGACAGCGAACTTTTTCCCATGCAGGTGCAGCCTGCATTTTTAGCTCCTAAGCATGCTTTACTGAGCTTTGGCAATGTTGCATCAACTCTAACAGGTCCCCATTACCCTACTCCCGCCTAAATGCAGAGATTAATTAATTATTTTTCATTCGGGACCGGTCTGAAATTCTGTTCTGGTCTGTTCGACAGCGGCCAATAATTGTTTTGGGTCTCTTCGATTAAATCCGGAAAAGGTCCGAGTCGACTCCAGTCGATTTTAGACGGGTAGAAAATGCCGATGCAACTGCCGGCAGCGAGGCGATTGGGGGGGGGAAGCGACCCGACGCGTCGCCGAGGCAGAGTGTCACCGTCTTGCGCCGACGGGAAAGCCCAACGGCAAGGCCGCTCGCCCGTTGATACGGGCGAACGGTGGGCGCCGTCGATTTGGCTGCTCGAGTTCAGCACTCCGAACTCGAGCAGCCAAAACCGAATCGACCGGGTCGACCGCGGCGTTTCGAATTTACGAGTGCAGTGCCTCACAAATACAATTCGAGACAGGCCCAAAACGTGGTCCTGGTTGGTTTAAAAAAGCCGAAAATTAATTCCTTCACAAAAATTACTATGAATTTATGCGGGAGTACGGTATCGTGGCAGTTCATCTATGCCGGGTTGACAACGAACGTCTGTCCCAACGGCGAGCCATCAGATATTGCACGCAAGCATGGCGAACACCTTATACAGACCCTGAACCATTGGGGAAGTGAGCTTATGACACACGGCTGGTTTTGTCATGTGCTTCATCTTTGGTAAAAGAGACGTTTTGATAGCCTTGGAAAGTTTGCCGGGATGGAGAAGTGCATCGTGCTATTGGATTCATGGCGTCAACAGTGCACCAGAGTCTATGCTTGTGGCTCAAGGAGAAATTTCCCTACATATTCACTGCAAAAATACCCTAATGTTCTTGATACTCGATTAAAAATAATTTTTTGGTCCACTCGGCTCGCCGAATATGTTTTTAATCAAATTTTGAAAGTACACCCTAAATCATTACTTTATTAAGTTCGACCACTGAATTTCGTCGATTGCTGAAATTTCGCGAAAACAAAAAAGGCCGAGCAACAGGTCATCTCCGGACTCGACGCTGCCACAGCAAGCGACGACGGTGATTTGCGCCAGTCGTGTCAGCCTGACGCGGTATGCCGCACCCGGCTGACAGGACTGACGCGAGACTGCCGCTGTTTGACTGTTTCGGCCCTAAAAACGGCGATTGCATGGTGTCCGAGACCCATCGTCGTCGAAATTAAGAATATGACAATTTCGTTGAACAAATTCCAAGGTAGCACCTAAATAACATTTTTTAAAAACCGGTGCTCGAAAATAAACATTACCGAAAATATTTATTAGAAAAAAAAGAATTTCAAGATCAGTAGGGTACCCTTCGGTTGCACCTCGAAAGTGAAACCAGCGGAAGTTGGGCTACAACGGCCGTTCAAGTTCTATGTCATTGAGAATTCTCCGAGTGGATGAAAACCAACAAATGAGATTCGCACTCGAGAAGATGAACAAGAACATTTTAGAGTGGATGGTTGAATCATGGCTACGACTAAGAGACATACAAGACACCATCAAGGCGACATGGAGCAAGTGCGCCTACAACGGAAATTTCAACCAGGAGATGCAATTCATGGCTCTCAATCATAGTGTTTCTCGCGGCCAGTTCCCCACAGATTCCAACCTGCATGGTGACACAGAGCACCAGTAGGTTTCATGTTCAGTTGTGTCCTTTGACGTTTTCTTTCATGAGTACTTTCTATCTCGCAGTCCCCCTCCCCCCGAAACACCCCCTCCACCCCTGCTCCTCCCTAAGCTGTTGGCGTTAAAGTGACGACCACCATGGCCTACGCGGCCAAATTTGGTAATCCAAAGCACCGCATGACCTCTTTTTGCACACACAAAATTTTGAACGAGAACCCAAAGGAACCCCATGGACCACACTTAAATTTAGATACACAATGTGGAGGAATTTCTGCACACTGGCTTGTCAGCATGAACCTAATTATATACCAAGGTCAATCCATGAGTAACTAGTTTTTATCCAAATGAAAGTGGTAGTATGATATTGCTCTGGATGTGGTCTCACACCGGAAGGCATAGCAGCTACACCAAGCCCTGAACCGGAATTGCTTCATTTTATCAATGGCTTTTCTGTACGGAAAGGCAATATTTAGAACGAATCATCATTAAGCTCCATTTACGTGGTTAACCTCCTCAATGATTCATCGCTCTCTTGAGCGATGAATTCAATGGAGATGTCGAAAATGTAGGGCAAAGACCATTCCGTATCCTAGTTGGTGGGGGATGGGATGGGGATGCTTTGATGCGTGCAACGCGGTTGCAAATTGCTCAACATATGTGGCATGATTACATTGCACACTATGGACGTACTTTGATCTATGACATCTCAAAACTCGTCCAAGTACTCCGTGTGGGCATGAAAAACACCCTCATTCCCTTTAACATGTTGTACATCATCATTGCTTGTTAGATCTGAAGCTACATGGCTTGCCGCTACATCATTTTCCACATCATAAGATACACTTGCTCCACCACTAAGCGGCTTGCTCACACTGGATTCCATGCTCACATGCGGTACACGACAAAGCACATCGCTTGAGTAAAGGACTGATGGAGTAGACATAGCCCTGAAAAATTGTAGGTTTGTCCTTAAAATGCTTGAGCATGATAACGACATCATCGGTGTCACGCGTGTTGTATATCGAGAGAAGCTCGACCGCGATTCTGTACACCAAATTTGGTGCCTCGTCCTTGATGAGGCACTCCATCTTTACGGCCACACACATGAAACTATCAAAAATGTTAATTTGATACTCCATCTTTCCCTTACACTTCAACTAATGACACACAATGTCCTAAACAATGCCATTGTCATCGCTTTCAATGACGACGACATTTCCGCTAGAAACGTCATTGTAACCTATTGCTTTGTCGGTCGCAAAAAGACACATTGTAGTGTCAAACCACAGGAGCTTCTTTCCCTCCAAATTTTCTTGATCGATGTTCATCTTCTTTTTGTCCATCCAATTATCCTTAGAAAAACACATGACCCATGACTTGCAGCATGGACCACCCCCACTATGACCTATAAGCGCGTAAGCCAACTTCCACACCTTTTCAATAGCATCAAGATGACTTTCAATGTGAGAGTGTGTGCTATCTGAAAAGCAATCCTTTATCTATGGAGAGCACATTCACAGCAGAAAGATAGAATGGTGGAAAGTCCGGAAGTCAGAACAGGAAGTCATAAGAAATTACAGGTTCATCATAATAAATAAATTACAAGGTATTTATACTGTCGATCCGGCTAATTCAAGCCTTTGCCTACTACTTTCATTGCCTGATAAGATAAGCTACTTGGTCCTAAACCAGGTGCCCTACTTGCACATAATTGTCAGTGCAAGAAGCACATGGCCGTTGATCTGTCGAGATCGACGGTTGATCTTTGATGATGTGTTCTCGCGCGATGGACGCGTGCCACTTCGGCGAGCCATTTTGTGAGCAAGACGTCACCGTGTATGCTCCCCGGTGGTGAGTGCGGTCACCTTGTTGTGCATGCTGCCTAAAGTACTGCAACCGTCATACGGTCGCAGTCATCGGGTTTACTCCCACCGCTGACCGCGCACGTTGTCTGGGGCCCCTCTCCGAAAAGTCCCTCGATAGATAGCGTGCTTCACACAATATGCACCAAGGAGGAGAGTCACCCTCGCATGACGTTTTCGGAATGCCACGCGAGGTACAAGAAAAGAAACACCTCACTCGCTCGCTCCTCCTCCTCCTTTGTGCATCGGCGTTTGAGTAGAGATGAGCTCAACCGTGAGAAGGATTTCCAAAATATGGAAAAATACTCGCGTGCCTCTGAAACTAGGATGAGTTCGGAGTATGCCAAAAAAGTAGGGACACATTGTTACAACCCCACTCGTGGGAGGCGCGATGTCCCGGCGCGCCTGAGATACTCTTGGAAAACAGTGTTGGTACCCTGACATTGAAGTTGGCCTCTGGTTCCCATGAGTTGTACTCAGCTAGGTAACCCTTCCACTGCACCAAAACCTCGCGTCGATGTCCCCTCTGGCGGTGCGCCAGAATCTTCTCCACCTCAAACTCTTCCTTCCTTTCAACCTATACTATAGGAGGTGGAGCTATCCCCCGATCGTGGAAGAAGAGGTTTGGGTTGCGATAGGCACGAAGCAGGGAGATGTAGAATACCAAATGGATGGTGTTGTGAGCTGGCAGCTCGATGACTTCTAAAAACGTGGAACGGGCTTATCCCATCGTGGCGTCAGCTTAGGACTCCCAATCAGTTGTAGGTTTACAGAGTTCAGCATCAACTGATCACCCAAATGGAACTCCTCCATAGATCAATACTTATCTGCTTGCTACTTCTACTGCTTTTATACCTTCAATAATTATTGCCACACATCATCCCATATAGTAGCAAACCCATCAGCAATCCTCTACACAACCGGAAGAGATGTTGTTGTAGCAAGGATAAGTGGGCTTAGTGGCTGGTGGCTGTAGACCACCTCAAACAATGACTTTCTTGTCGATGCTGACACAGCTGAGATGTGGGCAAATTCTAGCACTCTGAGCTTATCCTCCCAACCCCGTCCATCCGGTGGGACTGTGCTCTGCAACAATTGCTCCAATGTTTGGTTCTTGTGCAATGTTTTTCCATCTCTCTTTGGGTGATATGTAGTGGCCAGATGCATCTGCATACCCAGATACTCCATTAAATCTATGTAGAATCGTGAAGTGAAGCATGGATCGCGATCTGAGACCACCGAGTACGGCACTTCATGTAGCTTGATGACATGACTGAGGAGGAGTTGAGCTGTTTGGCAGTTGTGATGCTATCGGGACATGCGATGAAATGTGCCATCTTGGAGAGTCGAACCACCACCACCAACACCGTGTTGTTGTCCCGCTGTGTCACAGGAAGCCCTTCGATGATGTCAAGCGAGATGTTTGTCCATTGCCTCTCTAGCATACATAATGGTTGCACCTCCCCTGGTGGCTTGGTCCACCGCGCCTTGATGCATTTTCACACTTTGCAACTGCTCAAAAACCTCTTATAATTAGTCTCCATTGGCGACCGTTAGATTTGGCATGTCAAGGCTTTCAACGTGTTATTGAAGCCAAAGTGACCCAAGTAGTGGCTGTCATGTGCCTCGTCCGGCAACAGCTACTTCAATGGCATGCCAATCTTCTGTTGATGTCCTCTTTACCAAAATGGTCCATCCCACATTTCGTTTTTTAGCGCACCCCCTGTAAACTCCCCATACACACCATAGCTGTGCTTGAACATGCTATGCATGAATTGAGATCCCATAAGTACTGGGATAGCATTCAGGCTCAAGTTGGCCTCCTCGACAGAGGATTTTCCAAATACACCTTTCCAGGCTTATACTCGGTCTCGTAGTCAAAACTGCCTTGTAAAAACTCCATCCTTTGAGTTTGCTGGTGATTGTGATTCGGCTGCGTTTTCATGTACTTCAGGGAATAATGATCCGTGAAGGTCACGCACCACTGTTACTCAAGGTAGCACCTCTAGTGCTTGAAAGCATGGATCACAACCAACATATCTTTCTCATGGATTGTTTAGTTCAACTGTGTACCTTGTGAATTGCGAGACGCATACGCAATCGTTTCAGCCCCTTTCCATGATTCTGCATGAACACCGCCTCCATAGTGTAGTCGCTTATATCCATCACCATGACGTGCTCCTTGGATGAATCCATATGCACCATGACCGGAGCATCCCACATTGTCGAGATGAGCTCCTCAAAGCTCTTCTACTCCTTCTTGTCCCATTCCCACTAGCAGTCCTTTTGTAGCAGCTCAGTTAGGAACACACCCTTCTCTGCGCATTCCCAGATGAACTTCTGGTAGTACTTGACAAACCAGAATAAAACATGGATGTCACACACAAACTTTGGTATTGGCGCCTGCTCCACTACTTCCACCTTCTTCGATCCATGCGGAGACCCTTGCCGCTCACGATATACCCAAGGAACTCCACCTCCCTTTTCTCGAACTCACACTTGGAGAGCTTAGTGAACAACCGCTCTCTCTTCAGAGAATATCCAACACCTAATGAAGATGTTGCTGATGCTCTTCCAGAGTTTAAGAGTAGATGACAATATTTTCGAGGAACACCACCACGAACTCGTCCAAGTGAGGGTGGAAGATCCTGTTCATGATACTCATGAACGTTGCAAGTGAAATGGTCAACCTAAACGGCATCTCGAAGTACTCAAAATGACCATACCAAAAAGGCGTCTTCTTCATATCCTACTTCACAATATAGATCTGATGGTACCTCCAGTGTAAGTCAACCTTGCTAAAGTATTGCGCTCCCCTCTGTTGGTCAAACAACTGCTCGACCCTTAGCAGCAATGCCTTGACGTTACTTGTTTCATTGTTTAGTGTGCGATAGTCCACGCACACCTAGAACTCTTCAGTATTCGTTTTTCACCAAGAAGACTGGTAGAACATGTGATGACATCATTGGCGTGATGAACCCCTGCTTTGTTAGCTCCTCCAACTACTTCTTCAGAGCTTCAACACCATTGTTACTCATGCGATAAGTAGTACTTACCATTGGAGTTGCTCCCAAAACTTGCTCAATTTTGTGATTGATGTCTCGCTTCGATGGTAAACTTTTCAGTAGCTCAAGAAGAAACATGTCACCATAGCTATCCAGCACTCCCTTGATGCCTTCGGACAGCCTTACCAGTGGTGCTTTCTGCTGCTCTCCCTCTTGTTGTTTTCTCTTTACTACCAACACTTCCACCTCTTAAGCTACCTTCCTTCAGCTTCCTTCTACCACATCCACATGAGGTACACTTGGTCCCCCTTGTGGTGATAGTGCTTCAGCTATACACAACTCAAATATGCCACCTTTGCCACCTTGGAGTCCTTCTCCTCACCCCACAATGGTAAGAAAATATGCTCCCCACATTTCTTTACCTTCACATGGCTACACACCCAATCCACAACAGGAATCCATTGGCATAGCTAGACATTTGAGCTCGTAAGCATCTGTCGGGCACGTGCGAAAGTTCACTTTACACAAAAGTTTTCCTAGAAAGACCATCAAAGGTTTTAAAGGCAATCCACACTCCACCTCCCCTTACACCAACTTGGTCTCTGTTGGCTTCCCAAGTAGCCGTGCGAGCCTAAGCCTTTCTGTGAGCTCATTGTTGAAGAACGAGTGTGACACGTTGCAATCCAACAATGGTTGAATGTGCCGGTAAGTCTGGCGTTCCTCGCCGTTTGCAGAACCACTCGATAAAATTTCAGCTTTCACGAGGATTCTTGGAATGCCTCTCCCTCCCTTCTCTATGTATTAATACACTCGGTAGCTCCCTAGTTGTTGAAGGAATTTTCAGGCTTGTGTTTGCTGATGCAAACAAAGCTTTCCCAACACTTGGCCATCCGCCACTTACTATTGGTTGCCGTTTCCCTGTTGCTTCTTCTTGTAGTCCTCCTTGTGGTGCCTAGGCTTTATGCAAATCCAACAACTCCCACCACGTGGCTTGTGCACTGCAAGCCTACTTGCACCGCATTGATCTCCATAGGGTCATTTTTTGTGATATTCTCGATGTTGAAAATTCTCTTGCTTCTCACGCAAACCCCCTCGATGGTGGTGCAGCACGTCAACACTCTCAGCAGTGACCACCATCGCCTCGAACTCCGTGATTCCACTAAGTGCCAATGTGTACTAAATATCCGCCTTAAAATCATTGTGGTACTGGTCCGCCATCTCCGACTCGCTCATGTTGTCGATCTTGGAGCACAACGCCAAGATGCGATACGTGTACTCTTAGACCGTGCCAATTTCTTTTAGCTGCTTTATCTTGTTGTGTGCAACCATGGAATAATTATTCACGAGATCGAACCGATATCTGATGGCTTACTGAAACTACTCCCATGTCGTCAGCATACGCGCTTCAACTTGTCCCGTGCTTGGCTACCACAACACGACATGTTGCACATCTATGTTCCTACCTCCAACTTCAGTGGCCAACAAATTCAGTTGCCTCCACCACACCAATGCTACTCCACATAGTTGTGTCACTATGAATGACACACGCATAGCATAGTCCTCTAGAGGGTAATGCAGAGCCGTAAAGTAGCTATTCATGGTGAACAACCAGGTCCGTATGCTTGTACCTTTAACCAAGGGATTGAACGGTTCCGGAGCTTTTGGCTTTGGTCTTGGAGGACTCCTTGACCGGGCTGCCCAAACGTTTTCAGTGTGAGTCCCGTCATGTACGAGTCCCTCATTCTCTAGTTTGAGGACTCC
Source organism: Penium margaritaceum (assembly GCA_023375785.1). Classification (NCBI taxonomy): domain Eukaryota; kingdom Viridiplantae; phylum Streptophyta; class Zygnematophyceae; order Desmidiales; family Peniaceae; genus Penium; species Penium margaritaceum. The sequence goes on from SZWC01004311.1 coordinate 33,720, forward strand.
CAACTATTTTGCAATCTGCTGGAAGGCCTGTTCCATATCTCTTGATGAATTTAGCCGAGTTGTGGTTAATCACCCTAAATACATACACTCGACAATTGGTGCATCAAAAAGTGTGTTCTTGTGTACAAACATTTTTCGGAAATCATTAACTTCAATTCATGTCACTTGATTCAAGAAATACATTCCTTCTATGAGGTGTTACTTATCATTGATTATATGCACTATGTACTAGTTTTTGATACAAGCCCTTATCATTAATACGTTCACTTCCCAATACACTTGTCAATATACTGTTTTAGGGGTGACATGATTGGTCATATATGAATTTGCCATTGGAGGTATCCGAAAACATTTGACAATGTTTTGGTAGTAATAAAAAACATTTTAACATCAATTTGGAGGCCGGGATGAAAATATGACGTCGTAAAAGTACATGGGAGTCACCCGTTGTCTTCCACACACACATAGTAGGCCATGAGGACGCTATATAAATAAAGAAAAAAATTAGAGGTTGGCTCGTTTGTTGGCTTTGAAGTCTGTTCCAATAGTCTCTCTCTCGATTTGTCTCGACGTTGCTCGGTGTAGTCTGGGAATTCCGCTCCTTCAAGTTTGTAGAGCTATAACAGCATTTTTGCCCAATGCATGGCTCTGGCTCTGATACAAGATATAAGACTGTATGCTCTCCGAAGATTAATCCTTTACGTGTGGAGAGCACAGTCACTACAAAAAGATAGACCTGGAGAAAGTTTGGGAGCCAAGACGAAAATTCATAAGAAATTATAGGTTCAGTACAATGAAAAGAGTACGATGTAGGTATATTGTCAGCCGGCTAATCCTAGCCCTTGCCTACTGCTCTCTTAGCTTGCTACAACAAGCTACTTTATTTTGAATCCTATGCCCTAGTTACACATAATGGTTAGTGCAAGAAGTACCTAGCCGTGGGTCTATGGAGATCAACGGTTCCTCTTTAATGTTGTGTTCTCACGCGATGAACACACGCATATTTGGTGAGCCGTTTTGTGAGTCGGAAGTTATTGTATATGCTCACCGGTTGTGAGTGTAGTCCCCTTATTTTGCACGCCACTCGAAGTACGAGAGCCATGATATGGATACATTCACCATTTTTGCTCCCATTATTGACCGTGCACGTTGCCAGGGGCTCCTCACCAAAACAATCCCTTAGAGGAGAACGTGCTTCACATGCCACGCCCTTGCATGGCACGTTTGGATTGCCATACAAGTTGCACGCAAAGAAGCTCCTTGCTTGCTTGCTCACGCGCTCCTTCTCCTCCTCGCATTGACGAAGAGCAAGGGTGAGCTCGACCGCGAGATGGATTTCCAAGATTAGAGAAAGGCCTACATTCTCTTGAAACTTGAATGAGCCCTGAGTATGCCACACATGTAGGAGCACATTGTTACACCCAACCTGAGATACCTTCAAGGGCACCGAAAAGTCGATGCTCTCGGCAAGGATCCTCGCCACTACCTTGTGTAGGCAGCCACACCAACCGGTTGCTCACACAGATGTTGACCACGATGTGGAGTGGTACCTTCATGAGCGTCAAGTCACGTTCGGCGCTCCAAAAGCCCTTTTAAAGGACGCCTCCATCTGAGGTAGCTGTGGTTGACCATGACAAGCCACCATTCATATAGGAGGAGGGTGTTGGCTTGCGGGATAAAGCTCATGGCGGAGCCATGGGGATTTGAAATTGGGTGGATGAGACGTTTGCCGTGCCTAAGTTGTAGGTCGACGGAGATGTGGGAGTTGGCGTAGCCATCACTTCAGGCATGCCCATGGGTATGCCCGCAGACGAAGGAGCAGAAATGGCCAGGCTGAAGCTTGGGCATGGGCCATGGTGCGGCGAGGGAACCTAGGCCATGGAGGCGTATTGTTGCTACACTACCCTGAACACTGATGGGTGCGACGATGGAAGCTTGACTCAATGCGGGTGAAGGACGGCAAGTTCGTACGGTGGGAGTGGTGCGATTCCCGCGTTCACGTAATGCGAAGGATTCGGGGCAAACAACACATGCTTGCCACGGATGCAGGTGTCATGGGTCTTCTCCAACAAACGGATGGGTGTTTTAGGGTGCAAGATAAAATTTCATGGTGTCTAGAGTATATGCCTTGTTGGCACGTTGGCGTTGATGGTGTGAAGGGGCGTTGAACAGAGCTTTGACGACAAGGTCAAGCGTGGGGCCTAGGCTGGTGCTTGAAGGCTACTCGTCTACGACTGCAGTGTGGGAGTTCTTGTTGTCCGTGGTGGGTGGGTTACGATTAGAGGTGAGGGGAGTGGAGCTCTCTACACCACTTAAGACCACGTCAAGTGAGCTTGGAGCTCGAGCCGCATAAGCCTAGGCAAGCGGGGTTGTTGGGAGTGCGACTTGTCCGTGGAATTGCATGGCTTGGTTGGGTGAATCTTTCTTTGCCGTACGACATTCAAACACTCTTTTTTCAACTTCTTGAAGGAGACGGAGATTTCTTCATTGCTGTCGTTGCTGTGGAGCAGTTTCATCGACCACGCCTTACGAGCAATAAAAAAATTGTTGCAAAACATGGGCAAACCTAGTCACAAAACTATTCATGAATAAAATTAATGGAATTGGGTACCATGGAGGCATAGTTTTTTAATCGATGAAGATAACAGTGGCAAATCGATTCGTAACCTTTTCCAGAAAAGGGCATAGTCGTAATTTTTTGAGACACTATCACACACGTTTGTCACTTTGCTGCCCCGTGTTTCCCCACCTCAGGGATAGTTAAAAACTCTTTCGGCCGCAGGTGATGACTAGCGAAGTTCGGGGTGTCTGTGCGCGCGTGGACTTTTTCCTTCACTTTCGCGAGTCTGGCATGCACGTAAGTCCCCAATCGCGACCGGGTTACGTGGGCGACGACTGGAGCTTCGAATAGCGAACCAAGAGTTATTGTCATGTTGCTACAGCTTTGAGGTTGTAGCAACCCCGGGGTCGCCTCGTGCGAAATTCGCGGGCTCTTTCGCGGTCAGCGATGACTCAGGTCGGGTTGAGCTCGCGTCGCCCCCCTGACGTGGCAAGCTAGGTTGCGTTTGTAAGATGTGAGGGCGGCCTATGGCCTCCTTTACACCGAATGAAGTGGAAGTGGCCTCTCACTGCCGCGAAGCAAGGGTTCAACATGAGTTGAAATGCGAAGTTTGCGAGGCGACATTAGACATGCGTACGTTTGATGGCGCACCCTGTGGGGCCGGTGGATTTCATTCAAAATTGATGTGAATCCACCTCTCCTGATGGATGTGAGCCGATTGTTTTTCCCCCCATTTCAGATGCACGCTCGCTGGCAAGGCGCATGGAGGCGAAAGCGGACAAACGAGCTGCATGAGCACGTTGGAAAATTCACGTTTTCCTGCTGTGTTTTCAGCCGCCGACGCGAGTTGCTAAGAATTGCTACACCCCAAAGACTGTAGCAATTCCTAGCAATTAGTCAGGCACGCGAAAGGACTTCCCCCCCTGTTTCTGACAGTGCGAACCGAAAACATGGGTCAACGCTGTCAGGAATTCGTCAGAAGACGTGCAAAAAGCGTTCACGAGCGAATCTGTGATGTTTCCATTGCCAAGCGTTCCGTTGTGAGGGGTTAGTCCATAGCAATTCGTCCCGTTCGTCCGATGTTATCTGCCTAGCACATCGGACGCGGCTAAAGTTTCCACGAGGCAGTGTGAAGGAGGCCTATGTAACCCAAAAAATCAACAACATCGCTTCCGCTGAATGAAGCCCACCGGGCGAGCATGTGCGTCGGCAGGTCGTCCGGCGTAACAGCAGGGAGACCGGCTGCAGCTGCGCAGTGTCGGAAGCAGACGCCGATTCTTCCGGGGAATCCGCAGCACCTCCAACGCTGGTCGCCTCGATCCAGCCGCTGCGTTTTCTCTCTCAGCAGCGGAACTTCTCTCTTACCTCTGGTTGCGAGGTTCGTTCGCCTACGCTCCGATGCTTCGACAAGGGGCGCAGCAGCTGCTCCACTCGCCCCGACTGCAACAGCCGGGGCAGCAGCTGCCTGCCGCCACAGGCTTGCATGTTGGTGGCAGCCCAACGCGCTGTCGACCATCTGCTGCTGCAGTGCGTCGAGTAGCTGCCACAGCAGGTGTGAGCTTCTCTGGCGACCCCCTGCCAGCCCCAACCCCTCCCCCCCCCCCTTCCTGCTGCTCCTCCTCTTCCTCCTCCCCCTTCCCCCCTCTCTTTCCTACGTCGCCTCTCGCCTCTCCCTCGCCCCTCCCCCTAAGGGTAAGTTTGGATGGCGTCGCATTGGCAGTGCTGTCCTCGAAATCCGTGCGACGTCCAGTTCAGCGTACTGTCTCGCGTGTGCGACCGCGGAAGTCGTACGTCCGGTGGTTGTCCTCCGGACGCCCGACCGCACGGTCGTGCGACGTAGGAAGGCTCACGTCGTGCGCCCGTAGGCAGCTGGAGGACGTCGCACGGTTGTGCGAGGCCATCCAAACTCACCCTAATTACTCAGGTCCTCTTGCTGATCCCCCGCCCCATCCCCCTTCCCCTTCCCCTTCCCAAGATCTCGTTCTTATCGTTCCCCTCCTCCTCCCCTTCCCCACCCCCTACCTTCCGTCTTCACTATCCCCCCACCACTTTCCTCTCTCCTTTCCCCTTCTCCTTCCCTCTCCCTCTCCCTGTGCCTGTCTAGGTCCCCCCCTTCCCTGACCCTCCCCCGAACTCATCTGGCTCATCCACCTCACCTGAAACAAAGAAGTCAGACAGGAGCCATGCAGCTACAAAGAAGTCAGACAGGAGCCATGCAGCTACGAGACATAGAGGCATGCAGCCATGCAGGCATGCGGCCATGTGGCCATGCAGCCATGCGGCCATGCAGCCATGCAGCCATGCAGCCATGCAGCCAGGCAGGAATGCAGCCATGCAGCCAGGCAGGAATGCGGCCAGGCAAGCATTCGGCCAGGCAAGCATTCGGCCAGGCAAGCATGCGGGCACATTTTCTCAACATCGACGGCCATGGCAACCTCCATCTGAGACGTGGAGAGTGCAGTTGTGTGCGCAACGGATATCATGATGATGGCACAGCACAGACAGATGCGTGGGTACATAGACAGATAGAAACATAGATGCTGCTTGCACCTCTGTCGACGCTCTTTGCCTTGCTGCTGCTGTTGCTGTTGCTGCTGCTGCTGCTGACATCGTCCTCCGTGCTGACGCTTGGCTGGGGGTGAAACACATTTGGCATGAAATGAAATGCAACGCAATGCAGCCCAACGCAAGCCAACACAACACAACACAACGAAACGCAACGCCACACGACGCGACGCGTCGCAGCGCAGCACAGCGCATCGCATCTCAGTGCAACTCAGTGTGCAACGCAAGGCAATGCATGCGTTGCAAACAACACAACGCAACACCATCGAACGCGGAGCAACGCAACGCGATGCAATGCAATGCAGCACGATGTGGCGCGACGAGCTCCAGTGCAGCACAATGACACAGATTGGTTCCTGCAGATTTTGTCTCCCTGCTGCTGCCGACCATTACCTACCCGCGTCCTGTCTGCATGGCCCATGCACAGACTCAATCCCACGCTCGCGCAGGCAGCATGCGGCGGTAACGCATGCACCCGTGCGCACGCAACGCCGCCGACTGTCTGCTTGTGCGAAGAGAAGCGTGCGCTGCTGCTCGCTTGAAGAACCTGCCGAGTCGGCGCCCATGGGGAAGACAAGGTGGGATGGAAATGTCATGCACTCTCTGACCTCCCTCTCCGCCCCATCTCTTCCCACAGTCTTCCTCTGTCACATGAACTCCGAGTCCTGACAAAACAAAAAAGCATGTTTTGAGCAATTGTGGCAATCAGTGCGGTAGACGAATTTAAATTCGGTTTTGGTGCGTCTTAGCATCCTTCATCTTTTATTAGAGTGCTCTGCCGCTGCCCCAAGCACAATGAGGTGGGGAGGCTCCCTAGCTAGACACCAGTGGAGACAGGCTGGATCCCACAGAGATCCGAGAACGATTCCCCCGGGGTAGACGATGGCAACGAGAAGGAGCTCGCTAAGGCTTCATGCAGGCTCCTTGAGGGTGGGGGTTCACGGCGTGAAGGCAGGAAGGCGCGCTTGTGGAAGCGTCTTCCTGCCAAAACAGCAAGCGATCAGCTCATAAAAAAAAGAATCAAGAGACACAGGAATGTTCAGCGAGCGAGCGATGCTGAATACGACTGTGCCTAGGGTGGGTGGGAGATGTTATGATAAAAAAATTCGCGATGTTTGCGACTTCACCGCAGGCGATATCGCGATAAAAATGCGATAACGATATTGTGGGTCCCTATCTCTCCCAGCGATTTTATCTCCCCATCGGGCGATAATATCTCTGGGCGATAATCATCTGAGCTGGGCAGGTATTATCTAAGCTGGGCAGATGTTATCTGAACTTGACAGATAATATCTGAGCTGAGCAGATGAAGAGAATGAGCTGCTGGAAAAGGGGGGCGAGGGTGGGATACATCCCCCCAGCAGCCTATTCTTTCTTGTTGTTCATCTGTGCTTCCAACAAATAGCCAGTTTTTCACCCTGTGGGAGCTACAGACAGAAGGCAACCACACAGGTTAAAGGCATTGAGCATGGGTGAGGAGGAGGCCATGTGCATGGAGGAGAGGGCCTTGCGCATGGACCTCAGCTCCGCAGACCTGTTCATGACTCTGTTTTTTGCAGCCTCCCCCCCCCCCCCCCCCCCCCCCCCCTCCTGTCTCCCTCCCACGCCGTCATGTCGCCGCAAGTTTCTGTTTGCACTATGTTGATCATGTTGTCCCCCCTCTCCTGTCTCCCTCCCATAGAATCGCCCTTCTGGATTGGAGATAATGTCGCCCTAGAGGTGAGATGATATCGCGGCGATGAGCTTAAGATTGAGATATCATTATCCTTATCGCGAAAAAAATATCGTTATCGTTATCATTATCACAGTAATCGCAAATATATTGTTATCGCAGTTATCGCAAATTTATTGTTATCCAGATAACATTACCTAGACAAACCAACCCTCACTGTGCCATACGCTTCTCTGGGGAAAATAGTTACCGTTGAGCTTCAGGTGGAAAACAGGCCCGCCTAAAGGTGTCATAAACGTCGTCAGCAGCTCTACCTACCTTTTGCCTCGCCCCTTTGCTGTCCCGCCTCTAATCTGTTGGATCTGGAGGAGAGAGGGAGCCTTGGAGCAGCGAGCATGTGGGACTGAAAGGGCATCACTTGTGCTGAAGAATGGTTGTTCAATCACTCAAAATGGAGTACATATAGAGCTAGAGCTTGGGCAAGTCAGCCCTCTCACAAGCCACACCACTTAGCCATGGAGGCTAAGGTTCACACACTAGAATCCATAATCTCACACAAGGGAGGAAATCAGCCTAGCAATCAGGCTGACCACTCACACACGACCTAGAGAGCTAGAGAATGCTCTCATGGCACACTCCTAGTAGTCACATAACCCACAAACCCATGGAGAATCGCCATGTGTCCATGGCTAGCACACAAGGATCTCACCTCACCTAAAAAGTAAGGAGAGGTACCTTTATCCTAGTCAGCACACTCTGACAAGGCAATCCTAAGACCAAGGACCTTTTTGGATATTTCTCCTATCAGGTCCTGACCCTGGACCTCTTGCCTTTTTCTTTTCTCAGGCTAAGGCATGGAGCCATCACCCATGCCCACCCAGACATCGACGGTCCATGACCCCCGAAACTTCGAAAATTGATATCTCCCAATCCGACCGTTGGATCGGGCTGAAACTTGGACCATAGACAATTTGCCACCTGATCTTTCCAATGGTGAAGTCAGATCGACGATCGGAGTAGGCATCTGGTAGCTTCCTGGAACTTGCTCTTGTGGACCCGAAACTGAGCCGGATGGCTCCTTTCCCAACAGTCTCCCACTTTGCCGCAGTCAGAGTGGGCTGCGTCCACATGCCTTCATGCAGAACTGCTGCTTCTCACGGGTCACTGGCTTGGTGCAGAAATCAGCGACCTGCTTGCTGGTTGGAGTAAACTCTAGCTTGATAGCACCCTCCTGCACCATGTGCCTGATGAAGTGATAGGCGATGTCAATGTGCTTGGTGCGAGCATGGTGCTCGGGATTCTTGGCGAGTGCAATAGCGCTCTGGTTGTCGACGCGCATGGGAACAGGAACTGCTGCACTCCCACTCATCTCTGCCATGAGACGCTGGAGCCAAACTGCTTCCTTGGCTCCAAAGCTGAGAGAGACGTACTCAGCTTCTGTGCTGGAGGGGGCCACGACCACCTGCCGCTTGCTGCACCAGCTGATGGCACCTCCATTCATGAGAAACACATGTCCAGAGATGGACTTGCGAGTCTCAGGGTTTGAAGCCCAATCTGCGTCTGTGTAATCGATGATGCTGTTGTCGTTGCCGTTGTAGGTGATGCCGATGTGGGCGGTTCCAGCAAGGTAGCGGAAGATCCGCTTCACTGCCTTCTGGTGCTCAGGGCCGGGGTTAGCCATGTGCTGGCTCACAGCGCTCATAGCCTGTGCGAGGTCCGGCCTGGTTGCCACCATCAGGTACATGAGACTGCCGACGGCGCTCTGGTACTTCTGCCGCTCAGCTGCATCTGCTTCTCCACTGAAGCTCACGAGGTACTGCCGCGTCTCTAGCGGCGTGCCGATGGGTTTGGCCTCTGCCATGCCGAACCGCTGTAGGACGTCCTTGATGTAGCGACTCTGCTGCAGCGAGAGAGAGCGTGATTTTCGGTCACGCGTGATCTGGATACTGAGGAAGTTTGACGCCTCCCCGAGATCAGACATCTGGAAGCGCTCGTGCATGGCCTCCTTGAACTCCTGCAGTGCAGACATGCTGTTGGAAAGGAGGAGCATGTCATCCACATAGACGATGATGATGAGGACCTCATGCTCATGCTGCCAGCGATACACGCTGTAGTCACACTCGCTGCGCTCAAACCCCATGCACTGTAGTGCCGCATCCAACTTCTGGTTGCAAGCACGCGACGCTTGCTTGAGGCCGTACAACGACTTCTGCAGCTTGCAAACCAGGTGCTCCTGGCCATCCATGACGAACCCCTCCGGCTGCTCCATGTAGATCTCCTCCTCCAAGTCACCATTCAAGAATGCGGTCTTGACATCCATGTGGTGAACCTCGAAGTCCTCAGCTGCTGCATAAGAGAGGAGCGTGCGCACAGAGGTAAACTTTGCAACAGGAGCAAAGGTTTCTGTGTAGTCGATGCCCTCCTGCTGTGAGTAGCCCTCGGCGACCAGCCTTGCCTTGTACTTTTCCAGATTGCCATCTGCTCCCCGCTTCTTCTTGAACACCCACTTGCACTTGATCACCTTGCGTCCAGGTGAACGCTCAGTCAGCTCCCACGTGCCATTGTCCAGCTGCGACTGTATCTCCTGCTGCACGGCTTGCGCCCAATCTGCTGCATCTGGTGCAGCCATGGCCTCCTTGTATGACGTTGGCTCATCTGAATCTGCTGCAACTGCGACGTTCATCTGTTCTGGTTTCTGCAGCATCCAGAAATGGCCGCGTTCACCAGGCTTGTAACGCACCCTGAGAGGGTACCTGCGAGCTGGTGCTGGAGCGTTAGCGGGCGGCTGGCGCGGTGCTGCTGGTACAACTGCTGCTGCTGGTGGTGCTGCATCTCCCTCCTCTGCTTCTGCCGATGAGGCTGCTGTATCTGCTGCATAAGGCATGGGAGAGTAGAGTGATTCTCCTTCTGTCACAGTAGAGGAAGGATCGGGAGAGACTGGGTCAGGAAGGATTTCTGCTCCCATTGCCTCGTCAGCTGCTGGTTCTGTTGCCTCTTCACAGAGAATGTTGGTACCGATGACGTTGCTCTCATTGAAGACGACATCCCTGGAGATAATGACGTGGCCTGTATCCCTCTCGTAGAGGCGATAGGCCTTGCTTGCCACGTCGTAGCCAATCATCAGCATCTGCGCACTCTTTGCATCCCATTTCTGCCGCTTCTCCTTGGGCACGTGCATGTGCGCCAGGCTGCCAAATGCTCGGAGATGACCCACGCTCGGCTTCTTACCGAACCACGCCTCGTACGGTGTCATCTGCTCCAGCGCCTTGGTGGGACTGCGATTCTTGATGTAGACCGCAGTGCTCACGGCTTCGGCCCAGAAGTCGTAGGTCAGCCGCGCCGCGTGCAGCATGGAGCGCGCCGACTCAACGATGGTGCGGTTGGCGCGTTCTGCTACACCATTCTGCTGCGGCGAGTACGGCGCGGTACGCTGCGCCTTGATGCCAGCTGCTGCGAGGTAGTCCTGGAACTCCTTGCTCAGGTCCTCTCCACCGCGATCGCTGCGCAGCGCCTTGATCTTCTTGCCAGTCTGGTTCGCCACCATGGCCTTGAACTCCTTGAACCTGTCAAAGCACTGGTCCTTGGAAGGAAGGAAGTACACAGCAGTGTAGCGGCTGAAATCATCAATGAAAGTCAGAAAATACCTAGAGCCTCCAAAGCTCTGGGTCTGCATTGGCCCACACAAGTCTGTGTGGACCAGCTCCAGCACCTCCTTTGCACGCTCTCCTGCTCCAGAGAACGCCTCCCGGTGCTGCTTCCCCTCCAAACAGCCGATGCACAACTGCTGCTCAAAGTTAGAGATGGTAGGCAGGTCACGCACCATATGCTTTGCCTGAAGCTGCTGCAAGGCGCGCATGCCGATGTGGCCGTAGCGCGCATGCCAGATCTCGCCATCTGTCGCCTGCACCACTGCTGCAAGACTCTGCTCACGCGGGATCTTGGTCGCCCCCAGCAGGCGGTACATGTCGCCCTCCTTCACCGACCTGGCCAACTCCTCTCTTGTATCCTTGTTGAGGATGTAGCCATAGTCATCATCGAAGACGACGCGCAGTCCTGTGTTTGTGAGAGAGGAGACGGAGAGGAGGTTGAATGCAGCATTAGGTACATACAGCACGCCATGGAACACTCCCACTTCAATGCCACGTGGGGTCTCCAACCACATCTCCACAATCCCAATCCCCTCAGCATACACCATACGATCATCACCCATTGCAATAAGACGGGGAGGGATGGACAGCAGCTGTGTGAACCACTCCTTGTGGTGCGTCAGGCTCTTGGTACACCCTGAGTCCTTGTACCATGTGAGATCCGCCTTCTCCATCTGCGACATGTCAGACTTCGCCATGAAGAGACGGTCGCGCACCTCCTTCGCCACGTTCATGTTGCCAAAGTGGCGTACTCCTGCCTGGTTCTGCTGCTGCTGCTGTTGCTGACGCTGCTGTGACTGCTGCTGTTGCTGCTGTGGAGACGTCTGCTTTTGCTGCTACTGCTGCTGCTCCTTCTGGTCCCTCTTGAGTTTGAAACACTCCTTCTTGTAGTGTCCCTCTTTCTGGCAGTAGTGGCATTTGCCTTTCTTCTTGCTTCTTTGCTGCCCAGACTGCTGCTGCTGGTTGCGTGAGCTTGTGGCTACAAAAGCTGCTTCACTGCTGCCGCCGCCATTGCGCTTTGCTGCATTGCGACGCAATTCCACCTGCACCAGGTGTGTGCAGATGAAATCGAGGTCGAGAGTTGGCTGGCACTCCAGCGTCTCTCGCACTGTGTCGTAGCTGGTTGGGAGTCCCCTCAGCAAGAGGAGGATGAAGCGCGTCTCTTCCACAGNAGGCTGACCACTCACACACGACCTAGAGAGCTAGAGAATGCTCTCATGGCACACTCCTAGTGGTCACATAACCCACAAACCCATGGAGAATCGCCATGTGTCCATGGCTAGCACACAAGGATCTCACCTCACCTAAAAAGTAAGGAGAGGTACCTTTATCCTAGTCAGCACACTCTGACAAGGCAATCCTAAGACCAAGGACCTTTTTGGATATTTCTCCTATCAGGTCCTGACCCTGGACCTCTTGCCTTTTTCTTTTCTCAGGCTAAGGCATGGAGCCATCACCCATGCCCACCCAGACATCGACGGTCCATGACCCCCGAAACTTCGAAAATTGATATCTCCCAATCCGACCGTTGGATCGGGCTGAAACTTGGACCGTAGACAATTTGCCACCTGATCTTTCCAATGGTGAAGTCAGATCGACGATCGGAGTAGGCATCTGGTAGCTTCCTGGAACTTGCTCTTGTGGACCCGAAACTGAGCCGGATGGCTCCTTTCCCAACATAATCTGGTGAACTACTGGAACCCCAGCTGAAATGAGTTGACAAAGCGAGTTGTTGGACAAGTTGATGAACGAGACTGAGTGGCACGTGGGTTGGAATGCGCAAGTTGAATGTTGGCCTCGAACATTCACATGAAGCGATGGCATTGGACGATGATATCGGACAATGACACAAGAAGGAAAAAGGGCAAGCACTACTAGGGCTGGTAGTTCAATTATTCAGTTCGGGTCAAAAAATTGAATTGGACCGGTAATTGAGGAAATTGACGCTGCGGTTGGACCGAACTGGACGAACCGAAACACTCAACTTAACCGGCAATCCGGTCTCAATTGTTGGCGGCCGTCAGAAACCAATCCGGTTCCAATTCAATTCCCAGTTCAATCCGGTTACTTGAACCGAACCGATGTGCACAAAACCTTGTCGGAAACCTTTTGCGACTCGTCAAACCTACCTAAAACGACGAGGAGATGCTGTTGGGCAGCGTTTACTCCATGCAAAAAATCAATCTAACCGGCCGTTTTTCGGTCAGCATCGTAGACCGTTCCAGTAGACGTCGGACCTCCAACGACGAGAGAGGGGGATCGTTCCGCTACTGACGTCCGTCAAGGTCTTCGCCGGTAATGTACATACATCGGACGTCGACTTTGAGTTCGGCCCGTACAACACCCGCAAACCTTCGTATTTTGGGGGGCCCTCGTTGCGTGGAGTGGTGTACCGGTCAGTGGACTGCAAAGCAGTGTACGCGCGCGTTTATTTCATCGCCGGTAAGCCACATGCGATGGTCATATTCTCTGGGTTTGTGCAGTGTGTTGTCCGCAAACCTGGCATCCCCCCCCCCCC
>SZWC01004311.1:69456-84867 GCA_023375785.1 Penium margaritaceum
ACGCACGCACGCACGCACGCACGCACGCACGCACGCACGCACACACACACACACACACACACACACACACACACACACACACACACACACACACACACACAAAGCCTGTTTTGTTACCACTTTTGTGATAGCGAACAACGTGCATTGTTTTGTGGGATTACAGGTTATTCGAAAGCACATTCTCAGAATCACGGAAAAGCTCCTTGCAGTGGACTTCCACGTCAACCCTGTGGGGACTGAGGAGAGGGTTTGACGTTTGGGATGGAATCTTTTTCGTGTTTTGCTGCATGGCGTTGCTTGGCGCCGAAGTGCGCTTAAGCACATTCAAGCCCGCAATTGTGTTGAGATCTCCACGGTCACGCCCGGACACACAAAAGTAGATCATCCACCAATGAACTCCCCTTCTTCTGATGCAATGAGAGTGTGTGTTCCACACTTTTGCAAGGTAGCTTGAGTGGCAGAAAGAAGCCCAGACTGTTCCGTATCCTGTAAGAAGAAACTCAGCATGCAGGACACGGGGATGAGGTCCATGCCATTGTTAGTTCTCTTCCGACCTCCTCCCCTCCAACCCCCTTCCCTTTTGTTTCTAAAATTGCTGCACAGCAGAGAATGGGGTGCGGTGGTCGTTGTACGTTTTGTCGCACTCCCATGTCCCTTGCCAGTGGAGCTATTTTTGTACTATCAAATCAACAAGTGGTGCTATATGGAGTTTTTGGGTTGGTTGCACTAGTGATGGGATAAGGCTCACCCTAATTATTAGTGGGGTGCGCTTTAAGGCTAAAGGCGCGCCTTCCGCCTTTTTGGCACCTGCTTTCCCTGACTCCTTTCTCCACCATTGCGGAAAAAATGGAGAAAACATGCATGTGTAGTGCTGAGGATATTGATTCTGTTGGGATGGCTTTGCACTGAGGAGAAAATGTTTATCATTTTCTACTCGGAGTTGAAAGATTGTACTGACCATGCCTTTTTGTGCACGCGCTATGTGCACTGCATACACGATGTCTGGACTTGATCTGGTTGATTAGGAGGCTTGTTGGCTTAGCTTGACGAAGTGTTGGCAACGGCTTTCAGGTACCGATGTTGCATCATCGAAGTGCCGGCGACGGCGAAGGCTTACTAGCTAGGTTGAAACTTGCGAGAGTGTGAAGGGGGAGTAAGAGAGTGGTAGAACCCACGAGCCACACACACGCCATGGATGTGGATGTGTTTGCCTTAGAAAACGAACGGCACAACCGCGACAAGAGTCTAAGCACCGGTGAGTGCACATCCGCATCAATCAACTGCTCGAGTGAGCCTGCACTGCCACCAACGGGTCGAGCCCGACCTCTCGGAATCAACCGAGGGCAGCTTCTCACCGTTGTGCGACCAAAGACCGACACGGTGGCCCCCTAAGGATTAGCACCCTCTCTCTCAAATACCCACAAGCAACCAACAATGATGCACGTAACAACTATAAGTATGTACGAGGCCTGGCATCTATCACATTCTAGCAAGATAGTCAAGAGAAGAAAAACTAAGGTAAGCGGGTTATGCCAAGAGGCATACCTGGGGAGCTTGGTGGATTCATCATAAGACAGGTGCCAACAACCATGGCGATCTTGAGTGCTAACTCCCCAGGTGTAGCCATGATCATTCAATCTACACAAGTGTGTGCAGGAAGACTGCTCAGCCAAAACAGAAAAGCAATGCCAAGATCTGTCGACCTATTTATTTTTCCAATTTTTTTGCATGACGTCGAAGTCTCTATGGAATAAGGTGCGCTTTATTATAGATGGGACGTCACTTAAGGCGTAAGGCACGCCTTACGCTTTCAATCGTATGGCGTGTGCCTTGCCAACACTTCTATGTCTCCAGACATGGAAGAGCTCTTCCATGTCTACAAGCCATGACCCACCGAGTTAACTCAGGCCCCTATCCCAAATGCGAATGCTTTGTGACGCGCTTGCGGTGGGAAGGGGGGGGAAGCTACCAAAAGGTTTTTAGTGTTGATTACCGTTGTGTCAATCTCGGTACCATGTGGAATTGACGCCACTCGACTGTAGGCACTCGATGGTGGTTGACAACTACTTCGAATGTCCCATCTTCATCTTGTGTGTTTTCATGTTCCTAATGGATTTTCCTCTGTGGCTAGCACTTGAGACCATTTCCTTGGCAACATAATTGTTGGTGTTTCTTAGCTTAGTTGTGTAGAGCTTTCGTTTACGCTTTTGTAGCTTCTCTCAATCTGTCATTCGAACACCCGAGTAAAGCGTACCATAGCCTGGAGTCCGGCGAGGTGTTGTTTGAGAGCTCATAGGCGTTTTTTTGCCTTGTCCCAAAACCTAACACATGTTTTTGTGAAGATGCACATACACTTGCTTTGCCGAGGAGGGGGAGTAATAACCTTTTCTCTCTCTCATTGTTCTAACTACTTCTTACAATTTCAAGCATATCTTTGCCGTCTCTCCCCTTTTTGCAGCGTCATCTGTCACATTGCGTCCCTCACAACATATCCTCTCACACAGAATTTCACGAAGGAGGTTTCTACGTTCTCTCATGATATATGAGAGATAGAAAGACCATGCCTCTATACCCTACCAAACAACAGGCAAAAATTGGAGAGGGTTATGGGCTAGGCTAGACTAAGCTTGGTGAGATGTACATATCCTAGCAGAGTAGAGGCCCTGACATGAGGGCGCACACTGGCAGAGTCGGAGGCGGATTGCTTCACAAATCTGTTGGGATTTCTCTTTGTCAAGGATGTTGTCTTAGCGGTGACATTTAATGCTCGCACAAGCAGTTACAAACTTGTGGTAGCGGTCGTCGCCGCCACATCTACAGTCACACCTATAGCACGTGTGATTTTCTGAGTCACATAAGCGCCTCTCTTGTGATCTTACCACCGCGCCTTTCTACTAGATGAAGCAGCGCTTGCTACTCCCGTAAAGTCCTATTGTCGCTGCCTTGTTGAGCAGTTGCAACAAAAACACCAAGTTCACTCCATCATGCTTCTACCCCTTGTCCGCTGATGCACATTCTGGGATGGTGTCATCCTCTATTGCTGCAATAGCAGTAGTGGCGGCACCCGTTGGTACAAACCTGACTTGCAAAAGCCGATGCAAGAGCAAATTCTGGTGCTTTCCTCACATCGGAACAGTACACTAAGCAAACATCAACGTTATTGCCTTTTCCATTTTGCCTTTTTCCATTTTGTGCTTTGCTTCTCGTAAAAAGAGGTCATAGCAGCATACATCAATTAGCTTGCGTGCGTGCAATAGCAGCAGCCGATCACTTTTGCAGTAACAGGAGCATGCAATACAGGCAACAATAGCAGAGGATTATGGCAAGAGCAGCAACAACGTGTAACGAAGGCTCCAGTCGCAGAAGTTCGCAATAGCCGTAGTAGAAATGTGCCAAATGGATTGCAACAACATCTACAGTAGTACATTTTACGTCCGCTAGCTCTCTAGAGCTTGGAAAGCTGCCTCGCAGCTACACTTTCCTGTTGGGGCCAGGCTTACAAGAGGGGAGTCACTGGTCGTTAAGGCTCTCGCCTTAAGTTGGCGAGTTTGCCAATCAATGGAACTTGCTGGTTGCTAGCCTCAATCCAAGCCCAAGGAATCAAGAAAAAAATATGTTTTCCTATCGTGGCTCAATAGCGCTTCCAGCCTTGGTGTCCTTCCACAAGCTAGGCCTTGCTTCTTCTCTTTCATTCTCTTCAGTGATGTTTTTTCCTGTATCACTTTGGGGCCCCTTTTTCCTCCTCTGTCCTTTGTCTCATTCTCCATTATGAATTCCATCTATTGACTCTAGGCAAGATCCAATCACTCTGGGTGTTGTCCTTGTGCCTCCATAGATTCTTTTTTGCTTATAGGATCATGGCACGGCTATGTGGGGATTTCTCTTCTGCCTTTGGAACATCTAGCTTTGAAGTTCTCAGCCTTTTTCCTCCCTTTGGTTTGACCTAGGGTTGGTGTGAGATAACATGTTTTTGTCACACCCATCATTACGATGTTTTTTTATTGCGATAAAGATTCGATAAAGATATCAAGGGCCTCAGGGACGCCCCTATTATTGCGATATTGCATTTTGATGTTTTAACCCAAGAAGGCAATAACATTGCATTGCGACAATGTCACAGGGATAGTGCAATAACATCATCACACGATATTATTGCCACTAGGGAGTTGGTGATAACATCGTGCGGCGATCTTATCGCCACACAAGGAAGAGTTGCTAGGGGTTGAAATTCCTCCAACAACTCATTCTCTCATTTTTCTTCACAGTCACTCACCTTCTACACTCAACACTTTGCCATTTTTTGAGACATCAAGGCAAACACATAGTCAAAGAAGAACAACACCTCAAGCAACCATGGGCAAGGACCATGCCTCACCACCCCCAAGAAATGTTAGAGACTATGTAGTGGTTGCATTAGGGAATGAGGGAATAAGGCCGAGCTCCCCCTCCAAGGGTGATGATGTTACGTTGGTGACCATGAGAAAGGGAGGATCTCCACGAAAACCGGGATACACGAACGTCAAGAGCTTGTGGCTTGGCCGCTCTCCCACCCACTTGTAGTCTCCCAGTACAGGCGTGATGCTGTCGCAAGAGGATATCACCGAGCATGTTGAGCAACTCCACCTCAGCTCTCGAAGGTGTCGGGTGGGAAAGGGGATTTTTGGCGGCAAAGGGAGTTGGGTGGGTGTTGGTATGGGGGTGGAGGTGGCAGCTGATGGTGGAAAGGGTGAGGACGGTGTTGTACTAGGGAGGAGGGTGTTGGAGACGGAGGATTTGGGTCGGTATTGGTGTAGAGTATGAGGGTTTAGTTGAGGGTGAGAAGGGTGGGGAGGGGGTATCCAAGGGAAGGGCGTGGCTGCCAAAGTTGAAAAGGGTGGAATGGGTTTTAATATGGAGAGGGAGGGAGTAGCCGAGCATGAGGGGGGTGGAGAGGGGATATGCAAAGGTGGGAAAGGGGTTGTTGGATGTGTAGAAGGTCGGGTGCGTCTTAGTATGATATGGGAGGGGACAACTGAGGGTTTTGGAGGGCGGAGAGGGGGGTGTAGAAGGGAGGGAGGAGGCTGTTGGAGGTGGAGTGGGTTGGATGGGTGCTATTATGGCATGGAAGGGGACGGTTGAGGATGAGGGTGGACAAGGGAGTACTCAAGGGGGTAAAGGGGGCTTTCAGAAGTGGAGGGAGAGGGGAGGGTGGTGCTGGGGGATGAGAGGAGGTTGTTGTGGGGACCAAAAATGTGAGTGGAGGTGCAAGGAGTGCTAAGGGGTTACATGGGGTGGAAGGTGGGGTCCATGGGTGGAAGGGGGGTTCATGGCTGACAGGGAGGATTAGGGATTATGACGGCCATGGGTGTGGCAATAGGCAAGGGAAAGGGTGTTGCTCTTAAGGGAAAGGGGGCGGTGGATGTTGGAGGGAAAAGCGTGCATGAATCTAGTGGTATGGAGGTTTTCCCTAGGGTCCTGTTTCCAGGTTACTCGATTCGCGCTCGAGAATGGTCAAGGTGTGTCTTTGGGGGAAGTGAGTGATGAAAAGAGGAAGGGAGTGAAGGGGGTATATGAGGAGGAGGGAGATGACGGGGCTGATACAGAGCGTGTGCGATAGCAGCTGTACATTCCTTTTTCTCCAGCTATCAGTGATGATAAGGGGTATGGACCCCACTCCCCTCCTCAGGCGACTTGGTAGCAGCCGCCGACAGCATCAACATGGTGCATGCCGCCGATGCCGCAGTAGCGGCAGGCACAAAAGTAGTAGTAAACACAATAGCAACAACAACAATAGTAGCAGTAGAAATAACAACAAACTCAATAGCAACTACTAAAACAGTTGTAGTGGTGGCTACAACTGAAGTTGTGTTAGAAACTGCAACATCAAAAGCTATAGAAGCATAAATTCTAGGAGGCGAGGCTAACGCAGGCTCCAACCATGGAGTGAGATGGTGAGCATCTGACACAGAAAAAGTGGATGCATTAGTGCAGTATCGGGCCGAGAGGAAGAAGTTGCCACTCCACATTTGTCAAAAATTACAGTTGTCAATAATTTCAGCAAAATGTGGGCGTGTGCACCGGCTTGAAGAATGGACACTTTAGGGGGATTATCATGAGCAGCATGAGCTACTAGAGTAGGAGGAGATTTTATGTGAGCATTATCAGTTGATGGCAAGAATGGGGTAGCACCAACAACAGCAAGAACTATAGCATAAACAACAACAATGAGAGTCATAACAGTAGGTGTAGCACTGACATCAGGAGCAACAATGCCAGTTGGAGCAAAGGCAGTCGCAGGTGCCACAAGTGCAATGATAACAGCAAGTGTGGAAGCAACCTACAGGTGCAAGAAGAACAGGTGTGATGCCTCCCCTGGATGGAGTAGTAGCAGTATTATTAGTCTATCCCAGAGGCAAGTGTGCTATCGCACATGCTATAGGGTTCATTGCCGCCAACACATTCGGTGCTACATCCGGTGTCTACAACCAGGCACATGAAGCAACATCGGGCATAGCAACGATGCATTATCTTGCTAACACAACAACAGCCACAACAGGTGCATCAAGAACAGCAACCGTAGCAGTAGTTGCTGCAGCTGGAACAACAACAACAACAAAAACAACAACAACAACAACAACAACAACAACAACAACAACAACAACAACAACAACAACAATGACGGATGAATCAACAAAGACTTGGACAAGTTGTAGTCATTGGTTCCTAGACTGAGCCACATTTTCCCCTGTCTGTCTCCCCCCAACATCCAAATTTCCACTTTTTTGTGCATGAACTTGCATGCACAAGAAATGAATCCTTTCAGCATGGACAAGGGAGGGGCACATCGGAAATGCGGTCAACATTTGTGATGTGTCACCCCCTCCCTCCCCCAGCTTTTGAGACAAGTGGAATGTCCTACATGTGGTGGGACGGGAGGGGGACACACCGGATGTTATAGTTGATTTTGCTATGTGTCAACCCAAGCACCTCACCCACTACCACCCCTTGATGGCAAGGGCTGATATGGAGGGGTGTCACAACCCTCAATGGGATGGATCGGTGGGTTGTGGCTGTAGGCGAAGCAATGTGTGCCAACAAACGCTGGCAACCATTTCCACCCTCATTGAATATGTATATTCTTTGTAATCGATATCCATTTCCGCTACATAGAGTGCAAACCTTAACTTGTAATCCT
Source organism: Penium margaritaceum (assembly GCA_023375785.1). NCBI lineage: Eukaryota > Viridiplantae > Streptophyta > Zygnematophyceae > Desmidiales > Peniaceae > Penium > Penium margaritaceum. The sequence continues at coordinate 76,631 of SZWC01004311.1, forward strand.
CCCTTTGATCTACACCAAGGGTTTAGCCTTTGAGCTGACTTCTTGACATCCCGGCTGTCGCAGACACCATGGGGTCCCTTCCAACGGATGGAGTGTCTTCGACCCACAATAAAAATCCCACTCAAACCCTTGTCAGACCATCGGAAACCCCTCAAGAAGTTTGCGTAAAGAACTGCTTCGTTAGCACAATGACCTTGCATTGCTTACAATGTCAACATGCTGGACTTCTTTCTTCTTCGTGGATGTATTGGTTCTGATTTCCACTTGATGGGATTTTTTGTAGGCACTTCCGTGTTATACCCGTGTTGGCAAAGTTCCGTTAGTACACCACCGATTATCAAGAGGTATTATTTCTAGGAGTGGTTTGTTGACTGTTGATAACTTGTGGCCAAATGATGTGAATGTGGGCAAGGCTTTTCCCATTGTATGCAAAATTTCCCCCTAATCTACACGGGTGGCTTTTCAAGAACAAGGTATCGATTTTCTGTTATTTTTACATCACATGCCGCAATAGAATTTTTCAGTCATGAGATACCCTGACGTCGGATTTTTGCCTTGTTTTATAAAATTGTAAAGCTGAAGATGGCGTTTTGAAGCCATTGCAATCCAAGAAATACAGGTGATGATAAAAGGAGATAATGGATTTGTTCACTCACAAAATACATAAACAACATTTCTGAGAGCTTCTTCATACACTCTTCTCGGAGCATGGTATGACGTGAGACCTGTTTTCAATTTTTTCGTGATTCACCAGGATATACATACAACTTAATATTTCTGGTAAATGAGAAAATAAATTGAAGCATTTTCATTTTAGGATATCACCAATAGGCGGAATGTTATTTTTCCTAATTGAGTCGTATTGTAGCAGATTTGACTGAATCCTTGGCCGACTAGGCCCAAACCGCGGTGCTTGAGGGTCTCTGACCCTCAAGCCATCCCGTCCAACCGCCCACAGTCCCAAGTGACCCCGCTCGAGCCACGTGGCTCCTTCGACCGGTCGGCGTGGCACTGCCACGCTACACCCCCCCTCCCTAAGAGTGAGAGCAACCTCGGCATCTCTGGTAATCCCTACGTGGGATTCGAGCCCAAGAGTTATGATACCAATGTAGCAGATTTGACGGAATCCTTGGCCGACTAGGCCAAAACTGCGGGACTTGAGGGTCTCCGACCCTCAAACCATCCTGTCCAACCGCCCACAATCCCAGGTGACCCAGCTCGAGCCACGTGGCTCCTTCGACCGGTCGGCATGGCACTGCCACACTACACGTATGGTGTTTGAGGCCTTCCCAACAGCCTAAATGTGTCACATTTTGGGACAATTAGGGCAACAAGATATACTTTTTAACTTTTCATGTATTTTCAGCAAATTTGATAATTTTTTCTTATTCTTTCTTTCGTTGAGTCGGGGATGGTCTGCTTCACATGTCGTTGGTATTTATTAATTCCGCGGAAATAACATTGGGGGATTCCTTTTTACCCACCATTTGTAAAATTTATGCACAGGTTACCCACAGTTGAAAATTTATTCACGCATCGGCCAGTTGTAGGAGAAGAAGACTAGTATGCCCACTTTTTGGCATGGTGCTTTCGTTCTCCCCACTGATTCAATTGGTGCACACTATGTCCAAAGTTAAAAAAAGAAGCACCCTTCACCCACTTTTTATGAGCTAACTTGGATACCCACTTTGGACATCCGCTCCTCATTACACGTGACGAGCGGATGCCCAAGGCATGTGCTCCTAGACATCGCGAATCCTACCGAACGAGCCCAAAATAATCCTTGTCACAAGTGACATTGGCTATTGAGGACCTGTCATCTTACTTCTTTGAAAATTCTTGTATTCCTTCGTTTACAAATCGCACCAGCGAGGTCAACGAGGTCATCCCCGGTTTTATTTTCAAAAGTGGTCAATCACCCAAAGCGAATCCGTGCCAATTAAGTCGATCAAACAATCGAGAAAAATCTTGAGCTGTTAGATCGTGCAAACCTACGAACCACGAGTAATCATGTTTACAAAGAGACATATTTGTATAATTGATATGTGCAATACTTATGTACGAATCATGTTATGGAATATTTGTACAGAGAAGAACTACATCCTACTACATATGATATGTTAAGCGATTCAATGTCGTATGTTAAGGTGGACGAACTGCCGTCGGATAGTACAATCTAATCTCTCTCGTATCAGCAAAGAAAGCTATTATCCGAGCTAAATCGCTTCAACGATAGAAGCAAGACCTTGCTTAACACTAGTTGTCAACACTTCAAGAAAAAAGTGGCCGAAGACGTCGGCCTTGTCGTTCCGACGTAGGATTTTGCATGTGTTTTGCAACGTGCGGTATTTTCTTATTTTCTTTTCCGCATTGTGTGCAAAATAGAGAGTGGACCACCACTCAACCTTATTCAAGCACGGCTGACCACCTCGGGAGGCGAACCCTGTCAGATGAATGCAAGAATGGGCTCAACGATGCAAAACTGGCACGATATGGAGAAGACATCGACCAGAAACTTCCAAAAACAAGCACCCCAGTCAAAACTAGCTCGAAAGGCGACCATATGCTTCAATATTTTGGCAAAAAAATATAAACATTACACTTGTGCTAATTTATTTGCACTCGTATCCCATGTAAATAATAAGAAAAAAAACCGTGATGAATCCATAGAACCCTAAAACGAAAGTGTTAGAATACCCACTGTTCCAAAAACATGTATATAATACTGGAATTCTAGTCATGATTTTTCAGAAGTGGTCACCACGGTCACGATAAGTCGGTATTTGCGTTTTGTGGACAAGGGAGACAGTTCTTAAAACCAGTGGTTAGTCGGTATTTCTTCTAAGGAAAGTGGGTAATTGGAAAGGCCAACGCTTAAAACGTGGGCAAAAGGGAATTATTCCCAATAACATTTCTTTTACATTCGCATACCCCCGTACGGTTCCTCCTTAACGGGCAGCTGACTTTGCCCATAACCCTCAACTCTGACATAAGACAAGGCTAACCTAATGTACCACTCCTCTTCATTTATGCCATGGAACCCATAATGGACTTTCTCCGATACCATCTCTCCGGGATCCACGTCGTCCCTCACATCCACAAGATCATTGTGGGATATGGAGATAATACCACTCTCTTCCTCTCTTTGCAACGAGAAATCCATATCACTACCAGTTGCCTTCGTATCCGAGCTCGATATACAGGCCTATGCATCAATCATCGCAAAACTCACCTTATCCCCATAGGCACCCACACACCACTCCTGGACCAATCACCCTTCTTGATGTTGCAAGCCCCCATCAAAATCCTTGGTCATATGTTCCTCCCCGCCTTAGATCGTGAAAATACCTAGACTCCGATTCCGCGAAGACTCCAAGTGTCCTCTGCGTATTGGAAGAAGCTGAAAGCACCCATCCACACTAAAGTGATTGTGATCACTTGTGTACCTACCTTACCTGGTAGCCTACCTTAACGCAAAGATTCTCTACCATAGCTACGTTTTCCTGCCTACGGTAACAAACATCCAAAAAATCAGTTCGCTTCTGCTTAAATTCCTCTCCCTAACTCCCAATTGGACGGAACTGGTTGTGGCCTCTGTTTGTAGTCACTAACATCGGCAGTTAACCCAAACTCAAGCACAGACAGCAAAATGGATCCACCACTTCCTCCACCCCGAGGAAGCCCACTGGAAGCATGCCCTTGTCTTCTCACAACTCCCCAAAAAGGGTCACTTCTTCCTATCACATTCCTCCATCCTACGGCTGAACCTACCCACTATCCACCGTAAATGGAAGACAACGTTCAAATAGTTCACCCTCTTTGCACCAGAGATACAACTTCCATGACCACTCGTCGAAGAGCTATCCAAAGAATCTATTGCAATAAGCAGGTTCTTCCTCGAAGACAACGACCAGCCATTTGGATTTCACCGCCACAAGAGATGGCTCCTCACTCAGGGTATCATCCTTGAGGATATCATTGCTAGACCGTTGTCATTTAAGTCTGCCGCTCAACAACTCTCTATCACGGACATCATGGAATCCATTACCCTCTCTTGGAGACACACCCTTGCTATAGGACCCTCCTTCCCGCTAGCACATCCTCACACCCCCATACTTCACCATCAAAGACCTTTTCAACCTACCAATCAACATGATCTTTCACTTCCTCTGTCCAACCCTCTCTTCGACTGTTCCCCTCGAAGTGGATCCCATCCAACTAAATGGTGTGGTTACCTGATCCCTTCAGGGGAAAATGGTGTGGTTACCTGATCGCCCTACAATCCCGTCACATCGTTTCTCACAGCTGCTTCTACCCCTAACGAAGGTTTATCATTGTCTCATTCGAAGGAATGATCTCTCTCCGTCATATAAGGCAAACTAGAATGAGACATTTCCCGACACAAACTTTGATTGCCTCTAAATTATTGAAAACAATATTTTCTGCCCCTTCATCTTCGAGCTCAAGATATCCAAACTAAAATCCTCTCCTGATGCATTCTTGTCGCTGACTACTATCGTTACTAGTCTGGATCCAAACCCTTTTCACTAGAATCTTCCCAGGCGCCCCCCCCCCCACCCACCACCTTGGAATTACTACTTGGCCCTCTCAAACCCAAAGCATTCAAGGCTGCATGGACTATCTTCCGAGGTATACTATTCCATCTTATCTTATATGAGCGATGGGCTTATCCAACCTCCTCTCCAAGGACCAAAATAATATCAAAAATTATTATGGCCTTCGAACGAAAGATGTGGCTTGTATGTACAATTCTATCTAGAGTGAACTCAAAGCGCTCTGGAGCAAAGCTCACATTCGTTGAGGATGACTTTTCCTCTGCCCTTATCTCTAAATACATAAACCATATTAAATATTTCCGCTTATAAATGGGCGCTTTAATAAATGGTAGAAACACCCCAAAATGTACCCTCCACCTTTTTTAAAGACATGAGAGCTCGGGTTCAACTTCCGGGTTTGTTTTGTGCTGAGGTAGCCCCCCCTGCCTCAGTCGGTTGCGAACAGGGGTAACAACATGACATTTCTGTGTGCGGTCAGGCTTCACTTCGAACTTTTCCGTATCTTTCAGAATAGGTGGATTTCGCGGGAAAGTGAAACTCCTTGACGCGCTTTGCATCCGCACCGCTGACAGCGCACACTTGCTCGCGCTGACGTCAGCTGTTTCCGCGTCAAGCCCCTTGTGGCTTCCGTTACAGCTGCAACCGGGAGACGAGAAAATGTCTGAAAGGTTGCTTCTTTACAACCAACGCTTTAATAAAGTTCTCCGTTTCGTTCTTTGTTCAGTAATGTTCTTCGGGGTATATGAAGAAAATAATTTTTGGATCCTGTTTGGGATATAGAGGACACGTGTATGCTGAGCATTTAGGTATGTACGGTTTCCGAATTTGTGCGTTTCCACTGTTCATTTTACTTCCGGATTTTGGTGATCCGGCACAACGAAAAAAACAATTCAAAAATTGGTGTCTGCTCAATTTCGGCTTTTCGTTTGTTTCTCCAAATCTGAGCTCTACCCGTAACACTCATCGAACATCAATCAACAAGCTCCATCAAGACAAATAGCCTGTTCCCCGACTTCGTAGTCAGGGTTTAGAGGTCGAATTCCTGACTTCCGCGCCAGGAACACTTATTGGCTTCGGAAGTCAAATCTGGAGTCTGAACAACGTTCCTTTGGGGTCAAGTCATCATTTTCCCGCCCGTTGAATGGTAGTGATTACCTCGAAAAGAATCTGTGGGCGGCTCGTCAAAAGTAGCGGAAACAGCCACTTCTAGTAGCCAAAAACGTACGGAGACCGTACTTGGCTACCGTAGTGACTACCGCTACGAAGTAATTTTTCAGACGTGGCTGTCGAACCTATTGCCGAGGCACACGTCAGCGTTGACCAGTGCCCCGTCAGCTCTCCGAGCCACCTCCGGCTTGATTTCCTGAATACTGACTCCTGACTAAGAAGTCGGGGAACATGCTAAAACTCACTCAGATGATGATGCCTACTGAGTTCTTAGGCGACAACAATCGCGTAATTGTCAAGTGACGTGTGGAACGGGTCTGACAATAACCTTCGCTCCAATGAGAACAGTGGACTGTATGAAACGTTAAAACATGATTATAGAGTCCATAATCGATAATATTTCAGATAAAATAGACAGAGTGTCCCGTCATCATGGGGGCGTATGAAATTCTCTTCTGAATCTGGAAGTCGGGAGTTGTCGTTCATCCCTCTTCGAAAGCAGGCCAACTATGTTTTAATGTCTCAAACAAAGGCCACGCTGAACTTTGCCCGACCCCGAATCTGACCCGGAACCCGAGCTGACAGGCTCTCCTTACGCATGGAGTGCGTGACCTCCTTTGCCGAGTCTGAGAGTGGTGAGAAGTGACAGAGGCAGTGGGTAGTGAGGCGACTTGTCCCTGCTGCTTCTGCCTCAATACGCTGCTTGCGTAACATGTCTGGACATTGACCAGTGAGCGCATTGCCGCGCTCTATCAAATTTGTCGCTCTTTCAGTCGGAAACGTTGCCGGCCACCACCACCACCGTCGTCACTACCACCACCATCGCCACCATCACCGTCACCACCACCACCAGCGTATCCTAGAGACTTACGCAACGCCGCTGGCAGTCACACGCAACGCAACCAACCGCATCAGATCAGGTCACCTCGAAGGCCTCATCTTTACGTTTTCTCATCTTGACCTGCGAGCTTGGATTAAAGGTCACCTGCCGACAGCGATGGCGGACGTTCGCAAGGACAAGGACGGTGACACAGAGCTGCCTACGGTGCCCTCGCGGGAGCCCGAGTTCTATGTACGTCGCCAACGGACAAGAAACGAACGCAGTTTGACGTTGGGCCCGTTTGTCCTCGTGCATGTACTGCTTGCGCAGTCGCGTTGTCGCCTGGGTCGTTCCATCGTTCTATGCGTACGCTTTATCCGTCATGCACAACCTTATCTACACATCATGGCCAACCCTTCGTGTCGCCCCCTTGGATTTCCTCCTCCTTTACCAGCTCCTCTGCCTGTGCTGAACAACTAGTACTGGACATGTTTTCAGTTGTGGTGGTGGTGCTCCCATTTCGGTTGCTAGTGATAGCTCCCCGCCGCAACCTCCTCCCCCTTTCCTCCGCTTTTCCTCCACCCCCTCCTCTGCCTTTCCTCCTCCTCCTCCTGAGGGAGGGTTGCAGGGGAAGGAGAGCGACCAGTTGCACAACCTGTAGCTCTGAGATGATGTGTTGTGATTGTTGTTGTGGATGCGGCTTTCTCTCTGGCAGGCTAGCCAAGGCGTTTCCTACCAAGAGGTTCGTACGCTCATGCCTATCAATGTGCATTTCATGTCCATTTGAACGTGCATATGCATGTACATGTGCATGTGTATGTGCATGTGGATGTGCATGTGCGTGTGCATGAGCATGAGCATGAGCATGTGCATGTGCATTTCCATGTGCATGTGTATGTGCATGAAAATGTGCGTGTGCATGTGCATGTGAACGTCCAGGTGCATGTGCATGTGCATGAACATGTCCATGTGCATGTGCATGTGCATGTGCATGTGGATGTGCATGACACGGATAGGGGGTGACAATGGGGATGCAGCTGTCTTTGGACTAATGTTCACTGGTTTCGGCAGTGGGAGGGATCACCGTACGTGGACATGGACAATTTGTGCAATGGCAGACGTGTTCAGTTTGGACATGTCTGAGCATCACTGCCATCTACACTGCCAACATGGCGCATGGGTCGCTGGATATGCAAGGGCAGCATGCCAAGCGCACCCTCATGCTCTTTCATATAACTACAGCGGTGGGGATGGGGATGGGGAGGCAAGCAGGGGAAGGGGGGGTGGGGGAGAGGAGTAGGAACAGGAGGAGGAGGAGGAGGAGGAGGAGGAGGAGGAGGAGAATGAAGGGTAAAGAGGAGGAGAAGGTCCTTATGTTGTGCGCCATGTCATGCCACCATCCTGTGTGGTGTGGGTGCTGCTGCTCGATACGGTTAGGTTGGTGATAGCTTCTTTGTCTCATCCATGGCATAAGCAATCAATGACAATGTCAACTCTTCTGTAGCTGTCAATACATGTGCATGGCTGCATCCACATGCCTGCGCATTGATGGATGGTCGGATGTATGGACGGACGGATGGATGGATGGATGGATGGATGGATGGATGGATGGATGGATGGACGGACAGGCGGACAGACACATGGACAAATTGATGGACGGACGAGCGGGCAGA